>ML662441.1:9321401-9398033 GCA_007570785.1 Antilocapra americana
CCACACTGTTTTCCATAGTGGCTGTACTAGTTTGCATTCTCACCAACAGTGTAAGAGGGTTCCCTTTTCTCCACATCCTCTCCAGCATTTATTGCTTGTAGACTTTTGGATGGCAGCCATTCTGACTGGTGTAAAGTGGTACCTCATTGTGGTTTTGATTTGCATTTCTCTGATAAGGAGTGATGTTGAGCATCTTTTCATGTGTTTGTTAGCCATTTTTATGTCTTCTCTGGAGAAATGTCTGTTAAGTTCTTTGGCCCACTTTTTAAAATTATTTTAAAACAGAGATTTCAAGTGGTAAAATTCTTTGTTATGCCTTTTACTATAAGGTGGCTCCATGGTAAAGAATCAGCCTGCCAAGCAGGAGACGTGGGTTTGATTCCTGAGTTGGGAAGATCCTCTAGCATGATAGCCTGAGAAATCCCATGGACAGAGTAGCCTGAAAAGTTCCATGGCATTGCAAAGAGTCAGGCAGGACGTAATGACTAAACAACAACTGCATATTGAGGTGCGAAGTTAAAGTCGCTCAGTAATGCCTGACTCTTTGTGAATCCATGGACTATATCGTCCATGGAATTCTTCAGGAGAGAATACTGGAGTATGTAGCCGTCTCCTTCTCTGGAGGATCTTCCCTACCCAGGGATCAAATCCAGATCTCTTGCATTGCAGGCAACTTCTTTACTGTCTGAGCCATCAGGAAACTCCAAGAAGTAGGTCTGTGTCTACTTTTCAGTGCCTCAATGTGATCTGGTGATGTATATGATATTTATGCAATTTTTAAAATGACAAGTGTCTTTCCTATCCTTCAAAAAAAAAACAAAAAACTCCTGTCTTTCAGGAAATAATACATTTTGTAAATAGTTTTTGATAGCTAAAGAACATTACAAAGCAAGTCTAAATATAATAGTTAACTAATAGTTCATTAATTGTATATTTTTGTCAAGAATTCTACATGATTAAATCTAAAATGGACTTACTTCTTGATTTCTTAATTATCATTTGTTGTTAACAGATTTTTCATTATCTGTTTTACTACTTAAACTATATTTTTGTTACTATTGTTTTTTTGTTCAGTGGTTCAGTCATTTCTGACTCTTTGTGACCTCATGGGCTGCAGCACACCAGGCTTCCCTGTCCTTCACTATCTCTTAGAGTTTTCTCAAACTCATGTCCATTGAGTCAATGATGCTATCCAACCATCTCATCTTCTGCCGTCCCCTTCTCCTCCTGTCCTCAATCTTTCCCAGGATGAAGGTTTTTTGCAATGAGTTCACTCTTTGTATCAGGTGGCCAAAGTATTGGAGCTTCAGCTTCATCATCAGTCCTTCCAATGAATATTCAGGGTTCATTTCCTTTAGGATTGACTGGTTTGATCTCCTTGAAGTCCAAGGGTCTCAAGAGTCTTCTCCAGCACCACAGTTCAAAAGCATCACTTCTTCAGTTCTCAGCCTTCTTTACGGTCCAACTCTCATATCTGTACATAACTACTGGAAAAAACCATAGCTTCAATTATAAAGACCTTTGTCGGCAAAGTGATGTCTTCGCTTTTTAATACATTGTCTAGGTTGGTCATATCTTTTCTTCCAAGGAGCAAGAGTCTTTTAATTTCATGGCTGCAGTCACTGTCTGCAGTGATTTTGAAGCCCACGTAAATAGTCTGTTACTATTTTTATTGTTTCCCCCTCTATTTGCCATGAAGTGATGAGACTGGATTCCATGATCTTAGTGTTTTGAATGTTGAGTTCTAAGCCAGCCTTCAGCTAAAGGTTCCTTAGTTCCTCTTTGCTTTTTCCATAGGGTGGTGTCATCTGCATATCCGAGGTTATTGATATTTCTCCAGATAATCTCGATTCCAACTTGAGCTTCATGATGCACTCTGACGTGTTTCATGATGTACTCTGTATTTGTTAAATAACCTGGGTGACAATATACAGACTGGACATACTGCTTTCTCAATTTGGAACCACTATGTTGTTCCATGTCTGGTTCTAACTGTTGCTTCTTGACCTGCATACAGATTTCTCAGGAGGCAGATAAGGTGGTTTGGTATTCTCATTTCTTGAAGAATTTTCCACCATTTGTTAACATCCCTACTGTCAAAAGTGTTTGCATTGTCAATGAAGCAGGAGTAGAGGTTTTTTCCTGGAATTTTTCTATGCTTTTTCTATGACCCAATGGATGTTGCAATTTGATCTCTGGTTCCTCTGCCTTTTAAAAATCCAGCTTGTACATCTGGAAGTTCTCAATTCATGTACTGTTGAAGTCTAGCTTGAAGAACTTTGAGCATTACCTAGTTAGCAGGCATTTAAGAAGAATTATTAAAAATTAACATGATTTTCATTGTTTTAAATGCTCTGCATTTTCAAAACAAATCTTTTAAAAGTTTCAATTCTAAGATAAAATTTTATGTGTCATTACTTATATAGAGTAGATCTCAGGTGAGATGTATCCAGCATAACATCAACTGAAATTTGTTTTTAATACTGATGTGCATTTTGAAAACAGTTATACAAAATATTCCATAATTTGAATTTAACTAGAATTGCCAGTTTCAGGTGATAAAGAGATGTTGTGTTGAGGGTTTCGTTTTCAATGTACACCATGTGGAAAATAAAACTGTGTATATGCAAAACACTTCTTTACAAATAACACTATCACCAACAGTTACCAGTTTCTTTCTAGGATTTAGGTTAAGGAAATTATGTTAGGTAAGACACTGTTATTATACTGCAAGAAAATGTCTCAACACCCAATTTGAAATGAGAATAACCTGAAAAGAAAATATAACAAATTTTTAATGGATATATTTTATTGGGGCAGAAACTGTCAAGCTAGTCACGAACCCATGTTCCCTTTCTCAAGGTGACTAATGATGTCTTCCTGTTACTTGTAAGCACCTGAGTAAGTTCTAGCCAACGAAAAGCAGATGGAAGTGATATGCTACACTTAAGTTGTCTGTTGTCAAAAATCCTCTTGGATAAGCCTTGACTCTTTTCTCTTATTTTTCAAGATGTTAAAACCAGACTGCAAAGAAAACCATGCGTAGAATGTTAGAACTTCCATTCACCTATGTCCTTGCTGTTTGATTTTTCTCTGAAGCCAAAAAATAAACTTTTATTGTGCTAAGTATGGACACAGGTAGGGTTGCACACAGAAATGTCTCAGGGAGTTCTTTCCAGATTCCCTGTGAAATATAGATAAAAAATTGAGGATTCCACCCCTTTAAGAATAACTGCCCTGAACTCTTCCCCATCGAAGCAGAGGAAGGTTCACACAGAACCCAAGCTTCTTCTCAGAAACTGGTTTTCACCATCTCTGCAAACATTTGGTGCCAATAAAGAAGTGTGTGCTTTGTTGCCAAGGTCCTTCCCAATCTCACATCATACAGGGGAGCATTGAGTATGAGATCCCTTACCAGGAACAAAGCCCAGGTGTGCTTTTTTGCAGGCTGACCAGAGAAAGGAATACACACTCCTGTCCTAGCCTTCTGCCCAGGAGTATACTGGCCTGCAGGAAATGATGCTTTGGGGTTAAGAGAAAGTCATTTCCCGACATTGCGCCCCTGCGGTTTCAATTTTTTTGCCCTTATGCTAGTATTATCTTTAGCAATGATGAGAAGGAATAATTTTTTCTCTCCTTATACAAAAGACCACTCTGTATTAGGCAGGGGTCCTCAACCTCCAGGAACTAATGCCTATAGATTATTGATCTGAGGTAGAGCTTATATAATACTGATGGAAATAAAGTGCACAATAAATATAATGCACTTGAATCACCCTGAAACCATCACCCTCATCCCAATTTGTGAAAAAATTGTCTTCCACAAAGCCAAAAAGTTTGAGGATGGCTGGCTTAAAATATATCTAACTTATTATGTATACTAAATATACTTTCTTTTTATTATCTATTTCTTATCATATTTATAAATAATTCATATACAAGCATTGTATTTGCATTTTTGATCATTTTTTCTGGCTTTAGAAACTGAAACTTTTTTTTACTTGACTATATCAAACATTCTACAGGTAAAAGATGGACAAAATGCTCCAAATTGCATATGAAACAAATACATTAACATCTATCATTATATGATATATATATATATATGTGTGTGTGTGTGTGTGTGTGTGTGTGTGTGTGTGTATTATAAAGGGTAAAAATAAGTCTCAGACTAAATAAGAAGGAAAGCACATTAAATAAATTGTGTGAATTGAAATTATCTTGGCATACATTGCTAAAAATAACCACAGAACTAAAGTCAATTATTCATTTCTTGCAATTCTCTTAAAATATTTTTTAAAATCATATGTTTAGTTTGAATGCTCTAACAATTTAAAGTAAGTTTTTTTCTCAGTCATGGAACAACAGCCAGTATCTTAGCATGGATAGAAAATCCAAACATTAATTCATTTTCCCAAATTAGTTTGAAGTATTTCTCACACTGGAATTCCTATTTCTTATTAAATACAATGCCAACATTTCAATAAGACCTCAAGGCTTGGGATGCAGCCACGAGGCTCAGGTAACTTTACACATATTTCCAACCTCCTGGTGTGGCTTTCACCCTGCCCCTAAGGATCTGTTTCTCCCTTGTGTTGTCCCATATCCAATTTTTACCTTTTCATTCATGAAATTCAGAGGAAATTGTTCCTTTTCTCAAAATCCTGATTTAGCCTCTGTATGTAAATTTCTCTTTTCTATAGGGACAAAGGCAAGGTTGCATATAGAACATGAAAGATCTTAGCAAATCAGAAGACTTGAAAACTCAGAGGAAAAAGTGTAAGGTTATTTGTGTAGTTTGTATCCAGTAAAAACACAAGTAAAAGTTATAGTAAGTTCTTCATAGTGTTTAGTTTTCACCTAAGAAATATAACTCATTTTTAAAATATATCACTTAAAAGCTCATTCTCTTACTTGAAAAAATAATATTTATCAGAGGAAAAAGAAAGGTAACTAAGACAGAAAATAAGAGACATATTTATAAATGTCTTATGTCAGAGAGCATGGTATTAAAAACATTAAGGTTAAATCACATATTTAACAAAAATCACTGTAAATTTTCTTGTTGCTCGTATTACCTTATGTAACTTCAACCTGAGTGACTCAGAGCTAACAGTTTTGTGTATTCTGCCTTCATCCTCCTGTCTTGCTCAGCATTGAGAAATATCTCTATGACCCATCCATTTTAAAACAAATCACTATTTCCAGACTGGCCATTTTTAAAACTGGAAGAAATCTCACAAACTCATCAAAGGGAGAAATCATTAAGAAGTAAATATTTTACTATTCATCATGTTAAGAATTAAAAAAAATTATTAGTGTTAGTATTTCCATCTCACCTTATTGATTCCTTACTGGAAAGCCTAACTTACTTTTGGAGAACTGTAGAGACTAAAAATAATAATAACCATAATATTTACTTTGATTGAGTCATTGTCACTGTGTAGTTCTGCAATCATTCTAGCATGTGAAGGATGAACATTTGAGTTCAGAACGTGCATTTGTTTTCCTTTGCTGCCATGACTAGTTATCATGATCTCAACAGTGGGAAACCACACAAATATATTGTATCATAATTGAATCAGTTATAATTCTGGGAGGGTGCAGAGGGTTCCTTTACTCAAGATCTCACCAGGAAGAAATCAAAGTGTTCTTGGCCTGGCCTCTTCTTTAGAGGGCCTGGGAGAGTCCACGCCTAGGCTCCTTCAGGCTTCAGGCAGAATTCAAGTCTCTGCAGCTCTAGTGTTGAGCTCCCATCTCCGTGCTGACCATCAGCCTCTCTCAGCTATTTGAGACTACCAGCTTTCCTCATCACATTGCCCCTTCCATCTCCAACCAGCAAGTGCGTCTGATGCCTCACACTTCTGAATACTTCCCCACATCTTTTTAAATTAAAACATTGGATAATGTATTATAAGGTCAAATATATAAATATAAATAAATGTGTGTGTGTGTGTGTGTGTGTGTGTGTGTGTGTGCTCAGTTGCTCAGTCGTGTCTGACTCTTTGTGACCCCATGGACTGTAGCCTGCCAGGCTCCTCCATCCATGGGGATTCTCCTTCTCCAGGTAAGAATATTGAAATGGGTTGCCATGCTCTCCTCCAGGGGATTTTCTCAACTTTCCAACTCAAGGATCAAACCCAGGTCTCCCACATTGCAGGAGGATTCTTTGCCATCTGAGCCACCAGAGAATACATGTGTATATACACATAAAGAAGGCTGAGTGCTGATGAATTGATGCTTTTAAATTGTGGTGCTGTAAAAGAATCTTGAGAGTCCCATAGACTGCAAGGAGATCAAACTAGTCAATCCCAAAGGACATAAACCCTGTATATTCATTGGACAGAATGATGCTGAAATTGAAGTTCTACTACTTTGGCCACCTGATGTGAAGAGCTGAATCATTGGAAAAGACCCTGATATTGGGAAAGATTGAAGGCTAAAGGAGACATGGGCAGCAGAGGATGAGATGGTTAGATAGTATCACTGAGTCAATCAACATGAATTTGAGCAAACTGGGAGATGGAGGAGGACAGAGGAGTCTGGAATGCTGCAGTCCATGGGGTTGCAAACAATCAGACTTGACTTAGCAATTAAACAACAACAAATAATACATATATATGAGGGCTGCCCTGATGGCTTAGAGATAAAGAATCCACCTGCCAGTGTGTAAGACATGGATTCAATCCCTAGTCAGGAAGATTCCCTGGAGAAGAAAATGGCAGGCCATTCCAGTACTCTTGCCTGGGAAATCCCATGGGCAAAGGAGCCTAGTAGGCTACAGTCCATGGGGTCACAAAGAGTTGGATAAGACTTAGCAACTTAACAACAGCAACAATATATATAAATTATTTTGATGTTTTCTAAGGATTTATATTTACTTTCTAATGTTATTTTCCTCAGAGAATATTTTAGATTATATGAAATACATGATCACTCAAGAATAAACCTTTTATCAGGTATTTATGGATTGTCTTTTCAGATAATACCACCTTTGAATCCTCCTCACTCATTCTCTTGTCTTAAGGAAACATCCCATGAAGCTGTCCAACTTCAGTTTGTATCTCATGAGGAAAAAAGAAATACACTTAAAAAATCTAATGACAAGCAAGGGACATTCTTAGTGATCTTACAGCAATGTTAGGAAATCTCATGACTCCATCTTGCCTCTACATTCCTTTGTTCTATTAAGATAGTAATTTTATTTTATTTTTTACCAAGATCAGGTGTTAGAAACACATCTTTCATCACAACCCAATACAGGAAAACACAAATACTCTCATAAGTACCCATACCATAATCAGATATAACTGATACCCAAGTTTCAAAATGTAATTATTTTCCCACTTTTAATATATGATGGAAAGTAATATTTTTTGTTTCACTTCATATTATATTACTAAAATTCTATTAGAATTGACTAAGCTGATTTCATAACCTACTAATAAATAGGTAACTACCTGTAGAAAATTCTTCAACAGATTCCATAGTAAGATGACTTTCCCCTTACTGCTTTCAACTAAGATGAGGATTTCTCAGTAGTTCTCACAGGTATGGAATATGGAAATAGACATTACTTCTGAGAATTGACCTCTTCTCTCTCCTGTCCTGAGCAAATGTTCCAAATATCATTTCTCGCAAGCAGAGGTCCTCACTCTCTTTTTGCTAATCAAACAAACACCAAAGGTTCTCAGTTCCCTAAAGACCTCTCTTTCAAAGAGGGGACTTTATTCCAGATATCAATGCACGATAATGTAATGAGCAGTTTTATCTCTGCAGACCATGAATTGCCATATTCTTTACTCTTAGTACAGTGAATTCGCACTGCCATCAGCCTAAATATGCTAAATCATTTCAAATTAACCTTGTTTCACTCAGAACCTCTTGCCTGAAATTCATTCAGAAGCCCCATGTTTATATGAGCCAGAAACTACCTTCTTTAACTTACTTTGGAAAATGAAGTTACTGGAATGCAAAGTGGACTCTCATAATCAAAAGAAAGATTTAACAATGTGGCTTAGAAAATGGGAAAGAACCAAGGGAAATCAATGCTATCCTAAAGAAGATGGTGGGAGGGAGCGGAGCTACTGCCTCGCCACTGGAGCTACTCCACTAGGTGGCGCCCCAGCAGCTGATCCTCAGGGAACTCTGACAGTCAGGGTTGCCTCGCATTAAACCCTGTTTCACATGCTATGTAATAGCAGAAGTTGCGATGTTTCTATCTTAAGCAATTGATATTATCTCTGTATACAGATGTATAATCCTTTGCCTATTCCTTATTATATTTTTTCTTCCTCTCTCTCACCTGTTTGAGACTCGTTGTTTTCATGCTAGTCACAACTTTTCTTCAAAATGAAAACAGTGCAAATAAGCTGAAAGCATGGAAAAGGGGCAGAGAAGTGAGCTGGAGGAGCAGGATGCTTCACGTCAGGGACATTTTCAACAACTCTGCTGTAAACTCATTCCCCGTGTCCTTAAAATTTTCTGGTGACACCTCAGATTTCATATGTTTATGTGATTTGGCAAGTTAGCACTTAATATTTCCTTTCTCTCCCGAATGTGATCACCAAGGGTAAAGACAAATGCCTCTTATTGTCTCCTCTTCCGTTTCATCACAATCAGCATGCAGATTGTTTTTGTCATTCCATCGTTCGTGGAATTCCATGCCACAGTTTCTGCATTTTTCTGTTTTAGAAAAGGCAGAGGAACCAGAGATCAAATTGCCAACATCCACTGTATTATCAAAAAAGCAAAAGAGTTCCAGGAAAATATCTATTTCTGCTTTATTGACTATGCCAAAGTCTTTGACTGTGTGGATCACAATAAACTGGAAAATTATTTAAAGAGATTGGAATACCAGACCACCTGACCTTCTTCTTGAGAAACCTGTATGAAGGTCAAGAGGCAACCATTAGAACTGGACATGGAACAACAGATTGTTTCCAAATAGCAAAAGGAGTACCTCAAGGCTGTATATTGTCATCCTGCTTATTTAACTTATATGCAGAGTACATCATGAGAAACGCTGAGCTGGAAGAAGCACAAGCTGGAATCAAGATTGCTGGGAGAAATATCAATAACCTCAGATATGCAGACGACACCACCTTTATGGCAGAAAGTGAAGAGGAACTAAAAAGCCTCTTGATGAAAGTGAAAGAGAGTGAAAAAGCTCATGGCATCCGATCCCATCACTTCATGTCAAATACATGGGGAAACTTGGAAACAGTGTCAAACTTTATTTTTCTGGGCTCCAAAATCACTGCAGATGGTGATTGCAGCCATGAAATTAAAAGACGCTTACTCCTTGGAAGGAAAGTTATCACCAACCTAGAGAGCATATTGAAAAGCAGAGACATTACTTTGTCAACAAGGGTCCGTCTAGTCAAGGCTATGGTTTTTCCAGTAGTCATGTATGGATGTGAGAGTTGGACAGTGAAGAAAGCTGAACACCAAAGAATTGATGCTTTTGAACTGTGGTGTTGAAGAAGACTCTTGAGAGTCACTTGGACTCCAAGGAGATCCAACCAGTCCATCCTAAAGGAGATCAGTCTTGGGTATTCATTGGAAGGAGTGATGATGAAGCTGAAACTCCAATACTTTGGCCACCTCATGTGAAGAGTTGACTCATTTGAAAAGACCCTAATGCTGGGAAGGATCGGAGGAAGGAGGAGAAGGGGATGATAGAGGAAGAGATGGCTGGATGGCATCACTGACTCGATGGACATGGGTTTGGGTGGACTCTGGGAGTTGGTGATGGACAGGGAAGCCTGGTGTGCTGCAATTCATGGGATCGCAAAGAGTCGGACATGACTAAGCGACTGAACTGAATTGAACCCTGGAAAAGTGTGTTCAATAATATTTGCCAAATATCTGGCCAGCTGGTTTCTAGTAAGGATGCTGTCAGAGAGATGCTCACACAAGCTTGGGAAGGCAGGAAGGAAAAAGCCATTTGTTCTCCTCTGGCTGTGGCAGATAGATGTGCAGGCTGACGGCCGAAAACAGACAGGAGGTTCTTGGAGGCTTAGGGCGTTCACTGTTGTACTGCCCGCTATCCTGCTCCAGTCAATGGAGATCATTAGCATTTTTATTAGCGTTAGCATTTTTCTGTGATTGATGCATGCAAGAAGTTGAACATCATCAACAATGCCACTCTCAAATATGATACATCATATGAATAATAAACTGTTAATATCCATTATTCAGCTTGACAATAAACTAGCTAGTTTTCTCATAGGTTTAACATAGTTTACTTAGACTTTGACAGATTATTAAATAATTTAATTTTATCAATATGTATCTTTAAACATTACCTCATGTGTAATATAAGATCAAGTATTATGAAAGAATGCATAGAGTTCTGATACATTTTTTAGTATCACTTACAATTTTTAATCTGGTAATCTTTTAATGAGTAAAAAAACAGAATGTTAACAGTTCCAGTATGGCTGAAATTCAAATGGCATCAATGTGAACTAAGATTGCCAGCAATTTAAAATCAATGAATTTATTTTTGTGTATGGTGTAGAAAGTGTTCTAGTTTCATTCTTTTACAAATGGTTGACCAGTTTTCTTAGCACCACTTGCTAAAGAGATTGTCTTTTCTCCATTGGATATTCTTGCCTCCTTTGTCAAAGATAAGGTGGCCATAGGTGTGTGGATTTATCTCTGGGCTTTCTATTTTGTTCCATTGATCTATATTTCTGTCTTTGTGCCAGTACCATACTGTCTTGATGACTGTGGCTTTGTAGAATAGCCTAAAGTCAGGCAGGTTGATTCCTCCAGCTCCATTCTTCTTTCTCAAGATTGCTTTGGCTATTTGAGGTTTTGTGTATTTCCATACAAATTGTGAAATTATTTGTTCTAATTTTCTGAAAAAGACCTCTGGTAGCTTGATAGGAATTGCACTGAATCTATAGATTGCTCAGGGTAGTATACTCATTTTCACTATATTGATTCTTCCAATCAATGAACACTGTATATTTCTCCATCTATTTGTGTCCTCTTTGATTTCTTTCCTCAGTGTTTTATAGTTTTCTATATATAGGTCTTTTATTTGTTTAGGTAGATATATTCCTAAGTATTTTATTCTTTTTGTTTCGATGGTGAATGGAAATGTTTCCTTACATGTTTACCCATGGCAGATTCATGTCAATATATGGCAAAACCAACAAGATAATGTAAAGGAAAAAATTAATTAATTAATTTAAAAAAATAAAATCAATGAAAAACAATAACCTTCCAAATTTATTATTTGAAAATATATTTTATGTTTAGTTAACATTTATGGCAAAACTAGACAGCATATTAAAAGCAGAGACATCACCTTGCTGACAAGGGTCCGTATAGTCAAAGTTATGGTTTTTCTAGTCATCAAATATGGATATGAGAGTTGAACCATAAAGAAGGCAGAGTCCTGAAGAATCGATACTTTTGAACTGTAGTGATGTAGAAGACTCTTGAGAGGCCCTTGGACTTCAGGGAGATCAAGCCAGTCAATCCTAAAGGAAATGAACCCTGAATATTTATTGGAAGGACTGGTGCTGAATATTTTGGCCACCTGATGTGAAGAACTGACTTATTGGAAAAGACCCTGATGCTGGGAAATATTGAAGGCAGGAGAAGGGGGTGACAGAAAATGGGATGGTTGGATGGCATCACAACTTCAACAGATAAAAATTTGAGCAAATTCTGGGAGATAGAGAAGGACAGGGAAGCCTGGCATGTTGCAGTTCATTGGGTCACAAAGAGTCAGACACGACTTAGCAGCCTAACAACACCACCAGTGACAATATTTATGAGAATATATTTGTGACTGTCAGCTTATAAATGCAGTGAAGAATGACAATTTATAACTTATCTCAAATCTATGAATATTTGGTGAAAAGTGATGAGTGAGCAACTAGTGAGATTGATATTAGATTTAGATAAGACAATCTCTTTTTAAACAAAAACTGGACCATCGTCATATTTTCAGCTATAGTGGACTTTGATCCAACAGGTAATTAAAGAAAAGTGGCCTCAATCTTTGCTGCTATTGCATGCTTCTGTCCTGTGCAAAAGAGAGAGGGAGACTTTTATAAGTTTCTTCTCTTCTCTTTCTGTATGACTTTTTAAATTTTACATTAGAATATAGTTGATTTACCATATTGTGTTGCTTTGAGGTGTACAGCAAAATGATTCAGTTATACATATACATATATCTGTCCTTTTTCACACACTTTTTCCACATATAATCTATATGCAATGTCGAATGTTGAGTAGAGTTCCTTGTGCTATTCAGTAGGTCCTTGTTGACTATATATTTCATATACAAGGGTGTATTTTTTAACCCCAACTCCTAAGTTATCCTTCTCCTCATCTTTCCCTTTTGGTAACCATAAATTTGTTACCAAAGTCTGTGAGATTGTTTTGTAAATGTCACTTATATCATTTTTTAAAAGATTCTACACATATAAGTGACATCATATTACATTTATCTTTGTCTGACTTGCTTCAGTTAGTAATCTCAAGGTTTATCCATGTTGCTGCAAATGACACTATTTCATTTATTTGTATGGCTGAGTAATATTACATTGTATATATGTACCACATCTTTTTTCTATCAGTTCCTCTAGCCAAGGACACATAGGTTGCTTCCATGTTCTGGCTATTGTAAATAGCACTGTGATGAACACTGGGGTGCTTTTAACTTTTTGAACCACAGTTTTCTCAGATTTACACCCAGGGCTGTGATTGCTAGATCATATGGAAGCTCTTCTTTTTAGTTTCTAAAGGAAGTTCCATACTGTTCTCCATAGTGGCTGTATCAATTTTCATTCCTACCAACAGTATGGGAGGCTTCCCTTTTCTCCACACTCTCTCCAGCATTTTTTATTGTAGATTTTTTTTTATCTTTTTTTAAACAGCTTTATTAAGATATAATTCACTTTTTGATGATGGCCTTTCCAACTGGCATGAGATGATATCTCATTGTAGTTTTTGCATTTCTCTAATGATTAAAGATGTTGAGCATTTTTTCATGTGGTTTTTGGCAATCTGTATGTCTTTGGAGAAACATCTGTTTAGATCGTCTGCCCTAAATATGTACTTTAGAGTTAACCTTATAATTGAATGTGTTTATTCTGTACATGAAACTTAATTCTCACATTATATATTAAAATTTCCTCTTATTTCTCCAATTTTTTACCCACCTGTAGTCCAATACTATACAACACTGAAGATGCTCTTCCCCAAAACACAGTTTTTATCATAGTCTATGACTTTATTTAATTGACTGAATCATATATTCTTTTCTTTCAGAAACAAGATAAAACAAAAATTAAAGCCCTTTACAACAGTGAAACAACATATCTTTTCAGGCTTTTCTGCTTTTCTCCTCCTCCATGCTTTTTCTTCTATTGCCTGGTCAAACAGGATTAATACAGCTCCCCTGAACCATGCATTGGCTTTTTTTCTTTGCCTCCATGAATTTAACACATAGGAGATACAAGGGACACTGGATTGATCTCTGAGTTGGGAAGATCCCTTGGAAGAGGAAATGGCAACCCACTCCAGTATTCTTACCTGGGAAACACCATAGACAGAGGAGCCTGGTGAGCTACAGTCCATGGGGTCATAAAAGAGTCAGATATGACTGAGCGTGCACACATTGAACTCATACCTCTTCTGGGGTTGATAATCCATTTATCTCAAACAACCAAAATCAATCCTGACAATTTTTCAATACTTCCTTCAAATATTACTTTGTTCTCAAAGTTTCCCCTAAATTATTCTCTTTCTCCTTAAAGCCTGTAGGATGAGTGTATTAATCTTCCCTATGTCAGTTCATTTACTTTAACTTTTTAAGGTTGATTTCATTTCAGTTTATATTATGAAAAGTGAAAGTGAAAGTCACTCAGTCATGTCTGACTCTTCGCAATCCCATGAACTATACCCTGCCAGGCTTCTTTGTCCATGGAATTCTCCAGGCAAGAATACTGGAGTGGGTAGCCATTCCCTTCTCCATGGAATCTTCCCAACACAGGGAACAAGCCCAGGACTCCCACACTGATGGCAAACTCTTCACCAGCTGGGCCACCAGGGAAGCCCTCCAGTTCATATTATAGATGTTCACTAATATTATATTGAGAAATTTTTATGACCTACAAAAGATAGCAGAATGCTTTTTAAAACATAGTATTTAAATGTTAATAAAATTTAGTGCACCTAAGAGAATTATATTTTTAGCTGTGAACCATGGTATTTATTTGTTTTACCTCTAGTCATGAAAAAGAATAAATGTATCTCTAGGTATCTGCACAAGAAAAAACCAAAAAGAATTGATCTCAATAGCACAGACACAATTGTCCTACATTGTTGGTACAATTATACCTTGAGCCTCCACAAGCTGGAGAATGCCTAAAGGGAAAAACAGAGGTAGACATTAAAATAAAATCATAGTTATAAGCTTTTTCAACCCTAGCTTGCTCCTATTTTTTTTCTATTTAAATGAATATAACTCAAATGGCCCAAATCACTTAGATAAAGAATAGATATCTGTCATGTCTCCACATTAAGTCAGATATAACCCTTCAGTTATGTTACTTCTGTAGTGAGTTGTGGAACCTTTATTTTGGAGCTTTTGCTTAAATGCACACTATGCTTTTGACTGAACAAACAGATGGAACCCCTACATGGAAAGATGGGGAAAAAAGGCTGCTGTTGGGTGGAAGATGGAAAATGACGTCTTTCCTCCCAACAAATGCTTTCCAACAGCAGGGCTTATAGATTGGTGGGTAGAAAATCAGTTGAAGTCTAGCCCTTACCTGACTTCATCCAGGTACCTCGAACAGGCTGCAACTTGGACAACTTTCTGCTTAACACTGGCCCACCTTCCCATCCCTATTGTTATTCCTCAGGCTCACTGGTCGAATAGAGTTGTCCCTGCCATTGGAGTGGCTTTCTCTCCAACTTCTGAATTATCACCATAATGCACAGATTGTTTTCTTTTTTCAGTGCAAGATGTTATGTGATTATGATACTCAGCTATCTTTGACAGATCCTAATTAGTTTTATTTCATCATTTCTTTTGATTTATTTATCTTTATGTATTTTTAAAAACTTCACTGGAGTGTAGCTGAATTATAAGTTTGTGTTAGTTTCAGATGTACAGCAAAGTGAATCCATTATACATATATCCAATATTTTTTTTAAGATTCTTTTCCCATATAAGTCATTACAGAGTATTGAGAAGAGTTCCCTGTCCTATACAGTAGATCCTTCTTACTTATTTATTTTATATACAGTAAGTATGTATATGTCAATCCCAGTCTCCCAGATTATCACTCACCCCCTTATCTTCTGTTAACCCTAATCATTTCTTTTGCTTCACTCTCTGTCTTCTTCCCATTTTTCTTCATTTCACTGTCTTTACTTTCTTTGTTCCACCCTTTATTTGTTATCACAAATACTTTAGTCTCAAAACTATATTTAGTTTTCAAACATATACATGGAGAAAATCTTAAAGCAAAGTCCATTCATTACATTTCTACTTCTTCTTAGCAGCTCTGAGACAGTCTGAGGGCGTGACTTGTTTGTGTGACTTATGAATTCTCTCCATTGAGAGCATAATGGAGCATGTATGATGGATATTTTTTTACTGATTTGCAAGTCAAGATGACATGGTCTTCTTTCACTAAATTAAATATCTATATTACTGCTGATACAGTAGCCAGTAGCTACATGCCATATTTAAATTATTTTAAATGACACTATGTCAACTTATATTTAAGTTAGTTCTTTAGTCACACTGGCCTTTTTTGAGTGCTCAAGACCACACAGATCCAGAAAATTCCCATCTTTGCAAACAAAATTCTATTGGACATAACTGTATTGCTCTAGTACATAATCTACAAAGCTTACACATGCTTTCAACTACATTTCTTCACAAAATGATCATGCAATGTTGTTTTTAGAGCTATCATTTTTAGCATTGCTTCATATATGATTCAGGAGTTTCCTGATGATCCAGTCATTAAATACCAATTTACTGTTTTCTATAGGAGTTTACTCTTTTTTACAACATCCCAGGTGAAAGATTATGCAAGTTTCTGTGATCTGATATCAATTCAATTTTAGATAAGACCAAATAACCTGTTTATAATTTAGCAATTATGAAATCTATGAGTTAATTTGTGTCTACAAGGAAAGGGAGCATGTCTTCAGACACCTTTAAAAAGTTTTCTTTGGGGAATTTCCTGGCAGTCCAGTGGTTAGGACTCAGTGATTTCAGTGCCAGGGTTCTGGGTTTGATCTTGGGTTAGAGAAAAAAGATCCTACAAGCCCTCTGGTCCAGCAAAAAAAAAAAAAAATTGTTTGCATCTGGTCAATTAAAATTACTATTTTCTTACTTATATGTAAATGTGCTAGATTATCTCAGATGCATATAAAGAATATACCATGTACCAGCATTGTAGATACAGCCTATGACAAATTATTTTGATTATATACTAAGTAGGACTTGATAAATCTAGAGCTAACACGTATAACTGTTAATTATTTACAGAGAAAATGTTAGTCACTCAGCCATGTCTGACTATTTGTAAGTCCTTGGGCTCTAGCCCGCCAGGCTCCTCTGTCCATGAAATTCTCCAGGTAAGAATACTAGAGTGGGTAGCCATTCCTTTCTCCATGGGATTCTCCAGGCAAGAATACTGGAGTGGGTTGCCATGCTCTTCTCTAGGGGATCTTCCTTAGCGAGGGATTGGACCTGTATCTCATGCATTGGCAGGTTCTTAACCACTAGTGTCACCTGAAAAGCCCATGTCTCAAGGGATGATTACTGGTTAATTCGATAACTCGATAAAATTATCAAGTGCTCTGGTTCTTTCCATTTTGTTTTCTCTGCAGTTTTTGGTTGTCAGCTTTATCCTCAGGCCAGCTGCCTTCATTTCTTGACACCACATTCATAAAAGAAAAAGGGAAGACAGTTTGGCAGGTCTTCAAAACAAAACTTTTTATACATCTTTCAACAGATTTTTTCTCCTGTCTCATTAGTAAGGATTGCTTCATTTGTCCAGACAGGGAAATGCCACTACTGTGGCTGGGAGGGCAGTTGGGATCTACTTTCTGATGGATACTCTTTTTCATCATTTATAGATGTGATGCCTGGAAATATTCTTCCTCAGATCAATGATGCTCTTCTCATTTTTAAAAATTTCCCCCTATATGTTCCATTCTGTATATTTTATATCATGTCTTAAAATTTGTTTTTTATAACTCCTGCAGTATGCAATTTGCCTATTAAGTAAATTATCCACATCCAGATAGTCTAGATTATAACATATAGTGTACCTTTCCTCTTGGATGTTGAAGCAATCATATCTAAAATATTAAACACATTTATTTTATTTTTTATTTTTTTAATTTTCTTTATATTATCGTGTTGGTTTTGCCATACATTGACATGAATCCGCCATGGGTATACATGTGTTCCCCTTCCAGAACCTCCCTCCCACCTCCCTCCTGATTCCCTCTCTCTGGATCATCCCGGTGCACCAGCCCTGAGCACCCTGCATCAAGCATCAAACCTGGGCTGGCGATTCATTTCACATGTGATAATTGACATGTTTCAATGCCGTTCTCCCATATCATCCCACCCTTGCCTTCTCCCATAGAGTCCAAAAGACTGTTCTATACATCTGCATTTCTTTTGCTGTCTCGCATACAGGGTTATCGTTACCATCTTTCTAAATTCCATATATATGTGTTAGTATACTGTATTGTTGTTTTTCCTTCTGGCTTACTTCACTCTGGATAATAGGCTCCAGTTTCGTCCACCTCAGTAGAACTGATTCAAATGTATTCTTTTTAATGGCTGAGTAATATTCCATGTGTATATGTACCACAGCTTTCTTATCCATTCGTCTCTTGATGGACATCTAGGTTGCTTCCATGTCCTGGCTATCGTAAACAATGCAGTGATGAACACTGGGGTACACATGTCTCTTTTCAATTCTGGTTTCCTCGGTGTGTATGCCCAGCAGTGGGATTGCTGGGTCATATGGCAGTTCTATTTCCAGTTTTTTAAGTAATCTCCATACTGTTCTCCATAGTGGCTGTACTAGTTTGCATTCCCACCATCATTCCCTTTTCTCCACATCCTCTCCAGCATTTATTGCTTGTAGACTTTTGGATAACAGCCATTCTGACTGGTGTAAAGTGGTACCTCATTGTGGTTTTGATTTGCATTTCTCTGATAATAAGTGATGTTGAGCATCTTTTCATGTGTTTGTTAGCCATTTTTATGCCTTCTTTGGACAAATGTCTGTTTAGTTCTTTGGCCCATTTTTTGTTTGGGTGTTTTATTTTTCTGGAATGGAGCTGCAGGAGTTGATTGTATATTTTTGATTCACCATTGAAACAAAAAGAGTAAAATACTTAGGAGTATATCTACCTAAAGAAACAAAAGCCCTATATATAGAAAACTATAAAACACTGAGGAAAGAAATCAAATAGGACACAAAAAGATGGAGAAATATACTGTGTTCATGGATTGGAAGAATCAATATAGTGAAAATGAGTATACTACCCTGAGCAATCTACAGATTCAGTGTAATTCCTATCAAGCTACCAGAGGTCTTTTTCAGAGAATTAGAACAAATAATTTCACAATTTGTATGGAAATACACAAAACCTCGTATAGCCAAAGCAATCTTGAGAAAGAAGAATGGAACTGGAGGAATCAACCTGCCTGACTTTAGGCTATACTACAAAGCTACAGTCATCAAGACAGTATGGTACTGGCACAAAGACAGAAATATAGATCAATGGAACAAAATAGAAAGCCCAGAGGTAAATCCACGCACCTATGGACACCTTATCTTTGACAAAGGAGGCAAGAATATACAGTGGAGAAAAGACAGTCTCTTTAACAAGTGGTGCTGGGAAAACTGGACAGCCACTTGTGAAAGAATGAAACTAGAACACTCTCTAACACCATACACAGAAATAAACTCAAAATGGATCAAAGATCTAAGCATAAGACCAGAAACTATAAAACTCCTAGAGGAAAACATAGGCAAAACACTCTCCAACATAAACCAAAGCAGTATTGTCTATGACCCACCTCTCAGAATATTGGCAATAAAAGCAAAAATAAACAAATGGGACCTAATTAAAATTAAAAGCTTCTGCACAACAAAAGAAACTAAAAACAAGGTAAAAAAGCAGCCTTCAGAATGGGAGAAAATAATAGCAAATGAAGCAACGGACAAACGATTTAATATTTTTATCTGACATTTCTGACATCAATCCCAGTTCTGTGTTGTTTTTATTGAATAATTACTCTCCTTATTATGGGTGAACTTAATGACTCTTTACATGCTAGAAAAATTTTGGTTGGATGGTAAACATTGTGAAGCTTACCTTGTTGAGTGTTTCACATTTTCAGATTTGTGTAAATATCCTTACGCTTTGTCTTTCAGTGTGGTTAAGTACTTGAGAGCAATTTGATCCTTAGGGTATGGTCATTTTTATTAACATAGATTTGGGACAATGCTCAGTCTAAAGGTAACTATTTCTAACCACTGAGATATGAACTTCCTCAAGACTCTGCCCATTTTTCCATGGATTAACATTTTTTTCTAGCCTGACTTGCAGGTGGGGTTACCATAAATTCTCTGGAGTGGTGCCTCCTTGGCCTCAAATAGTTTCCTACCATGTGTGATAAGTACACTCCTGAACACTCAAGAGGGTGCTGTTATACAGCTGTCATCTCTCTGGCACTTTGCTCTACAACTCTAGCTGCCTTGGTTTCCTTGGACTTTCAGCTCTAGCTCCTCAACTCAAGCGGTTCTCAGAGCTCCACATCAATTCCTCTTCCCTGTACCAAAGCCTGGAAACACTCTCAAAGCAGTAAGAGCCATTTTAAGGTACACCTCATATATATATTATTATTGTATATCTATTTACATATACATAATATTTATATTGATTATATATAGCATTGATTATTATAACATATAATAATTTTTATTCAGGCACAGAGGAGAGTAGGTAAATTAATCCCTTGAAATTCCTTCTTTACCAAAAGCAGAGTCTTCCATATTCCTTATCTTCTTGAGAACTTTTTTCTTTCCCACAGGAGAGTTTCCCAGGTGGCTCAGTGGTAAAGAACCTGCCTGTGATGCAAGTAGACGCAAGAGACACAGGTTTGATCACTGGGTCAGGAAGGTTCCCTGGAGGAGGAAATGGCAAGCCATTCCAATATTCTTGCCTGGAAAATCCCATGGACAGAGGAGCCTGGTGGGTCGCAAAGAGTCAGACACAATTGAGTGATTGAAAATACACATGTATATTTTCCATAGCATCTGTTGTTTAGGAAACCTCAAGAAAGTTTTTGACCATAATTTACACCTCTCTAGTTTTAATGTTTACACCATTTCTAGAACTTTTATGTTTTATTTTTGTGTTTTTCAATTCTCTGGGAAAGTTTGTAATCTCATCTTTTAGTTGCTCAAATACATTATGAATATATATTTAAAAGTCTGTATGTGGTAACTCCATTCCATGAAGAGACAAGTTATAGCATTTCTTTGAATTCTAGTCATGGTGCCTATTCTTGTTCAGTGCCTGCTGAGACTGATTAAATGATATGCAGTGAACATGAACATTTGTAAACATTATTTGTGGCCTATAATGGTGTATGCATTAGGTTTACTTCTTGCAGACATCTGATGTGCTAGCAGTCTCAGCCCACTTAATAAAGTTCAGAGATCAAAATATTTTAAAGTTGAGCCCCATTCCTCCAGGGAAAATTTATTTCAAGTTTATATTTATATCTAGAAGTAGAAGAATACCTTTTGGGGTATCAGTTAAAAGCCTGAACCATTCACTGGGAACCCCCTCTTGGGAAGCCCTAAATTGAGCTAAAACTTTAGTTCCTTTATCAGAGTAGTTCTTTATCAGGCGCTTTTTTGTTGCAGGAGATATTTGTTATTTATTGTGTTCATGTGTACTAAGTCACTTCATTTGTGTCTGACTCTTCGTGTGTGATCCAATGGACTGTATCCCACCAGGCTCCTCTGTCTATGGAATTCTCCAGGTAAGAGTACTGGAGTGGGTTGCCATGCCCTCCTCCAGGGGATCATCTCGATCAACCCAGGGATTACACCTACGTCTCCCTCATTGCAGGTGGATTGGTTACCGTCTGAGCCATCAGGGAAGCCTCAATTCATATCTATTACCTAGGGACAATTTGGTTGCTATATTTTGAAGAGAAAGTTTGTTGCTACTGGCATCTAGTGTGTAGAGACCAGAGATACCATTATACATTCTAAAAGGCACAGGAGGGCCCCACAATAAAGAGCTAGCTAGTGCAAAATTTTAAATAATATTGAAAAACCCTTCCTAGTCCTAGGAGAGTGTGAAAAGCTCAGTTCAGCTTCGAAGCTTCTCAGTTGCTTCTTTTTGAATCAGGAGAAGAATACAGGGAAAGCAATCCTGAGGGCCATACTTGCAGTTCTGGTTTTTCTTATTCTTATTGTTCTTGAGCATCATTCTTTTATGTCTTGTTAAGTATTCCAAGTCTTTGATTTGATGATATTTTTCTTGTCTTTTTCCAGATTCTCAAATTATTCTCAGTAACAGAATACCACTAGACAATAATACTTTTCTACATATTAAAACATCCCATCTCCTATATTCATATTCTATTTTGCTGTAAAATTTATAAATACTTTAAAGCTTTTTTGCTTTTGAATTAATCTGACACTAGATGTACACTAGATTTCAAATTATTTCAAACCAAACCAAAATTGTATAAAAATAGCAATTATATGAATCTAAAACGTCATACTTCAATTTTAAAATCTTTTCCTTTTTTTCATTTTTACCTTACTACTTGGAACAAAACTATCCTTTTTTCCAATTTTAAAACATTTTCCCCCATGATTTTAAAAACAGGCATAAAAACCTTAAAATTTCACAGATCTGTCATTTATTGTGAATATATTAAGTACCACATTTTAATTTATTACACAAAGGCTCTGAGAGAAAAAAATATCTGCTAGTGGCATATTCCAATCACTCAGATATGAAGTGAGTTTACTGCTGTGCTTTACAAGTCTTATAAATACCTTTCATCTAGCTAGCTCAGAGCTACATGCATTACAGCTCATATATAATTGAGAGAGATAATTCTCTTCTCTTTAAAGTACTAATTGCAACAAGCATCTTTCAATAAGCTCATGAATACAAAATATCTCAGGTCATTTAGTGACATTATACAAAGTATATCTTGAAGTCTGATCAATCCCATTTAATGGATTGACTATCAGAAAGTCAGCTTTAGGGAAACGAGTACTTAAATGTTAGATTATTTAAATTATGCTTATATAATTTTAGAAGCAACTCACAATTTCTTACTTTAAACGTAACTTTTTTCTCTTTTGTTATTATCGTCAACTTCCAAGGTTAGAGAAGAAAATATTAATAGTTCCATTAATTTGCTTTATTTTTTCCAAGGTTCCAAGATACTAGGTGATTATTATGGACATGATTATTTAAGTTTCACCATTTTAAATTTCTCCTTATTATTCCTATATTCTTACATGCTTTTCATCATATTGATATATTCACCACTGCTGCATACTTGCATTCCTTTTATACATGTATGTATTCATGCACGGTCAGTCACTCAGTCATGTCCATTTCTTTGCAACCCCATGGACTGTAGCCTGTCAGGCTCCTCTGTCTATGGAATTTTCCAGGCAAGAATACTGGAGTTGGTTGTCCTTCCCTCCTCCAGGGGATTTTCCTGGCCCAGAGGTTGAACTTGCATCTGGTGTATCCCCTGCATTGGCAGGCAGATTCATTACCACTGTGCCCACTGGCAAGCCCTAAAGAATCCATTTGCAAATGCAGGCGATACTGGTTTGACTTCTGATCCAGGAAGATCCAAGTCGTGCGCAACTAAGTCCATATGCCACAATTAGCCACCACTGCTGAACATACAATAAATTTTACCACTGATCTGATAAAACCTTACATGAGACCAGGAATCAATAAATTCAGTAGAAATCTTGAAGACTGAACTTTCATGTAAGCATTATAATTTGGATAATTTTATGTACTGAGTTGAATAGTTTCCCCTCAAAATTGTTGTCATGCCTATATGGAAATATATAAGGAGAGGGAAATTTGGACAGAGAGGCACAGATACACAGGGATAATGCCATGTAACAATGAAGGAAAGATGCACGTCAAGCCAAGGAAGTGCTAGAAGCTAGAAGAATCAATAAAGCCCCCCCACCACCACCCCCAGAGCCTTCAGAGAGATAGAGCATAACCCTGTCAGTACTTTGATTTAGAGCTTTTAGCCTCCAGAGTTATGAGAGAACATATTTCTGTTTTTAAGCCACCAGGTTTGGGTAATTTATTAGTGCAGGTCTAGGAAACTAGCACATTCAGTAATATAAATCAATCAGAATACTACATTATATTCAGTTCAGCTCAGTTCAGTCACTCAGTTGTGTCCAACTCTTTGTGACCTCATGGACTGCAGCACACCAGGCCTCCCTGTCCATCACCAACTCGCAGAGTTTACCCAAATTCATGTCCATTGAGTTGGTGATGCCATCTAACCATCTCATCCTCTGTCATCCCCTTCTCTTTCTGCCCTCAATCTTTCACAGCATTAGGGTCTTTTCAAATGAGTCAACTCGAGGAGGGAACTAAGATGGCGGAGGAATAGGATGGGGAGTCCACACTCTCCCCAACAAATACACCAAAGGAACATTTAAATACCGAACAAACTCCATAAAACAATATATGAATGCTGGCAGAGGTCTTCAGGCATCTGGAAAGACAGTCCATTGCCGACGAAAGAAGGTAGGACCAAAGGGAAAAAAAGAGTAAAAAGAGAGGCAAAGAGGCAGGGACTGAGATTCATCTCGGAAGGGGAGCCTCGAAAGAGATAAAGGTTTTCGAACATCAGGAAACATTCTCACTGGTGGATCTGAGAGATATGAGGCGAATCTCAGAGAGCATAAAAGTCGGGAGTAGAAGCCGATAAATAGTTAAGCCCCTTAGAGAACGTCTCTAACCACAAACTTTAGCGGAGCAGCGGCCGGGCGCCCTATCCCCCACGAGCCAGAGGACAGCTCAGGGAGGGGCGGGCCACGCACTTAGGGGGAGGACTGAAATTGAACGCCTGGGGCAGACTGAGGGTCCTAACCGAGGGTGCTAACTGGAGATAGACCGCTGGGTAGCCTTCCAGAGAAAGACCCCCCTGCCAGGCTCGCGCACAGAACAAAGGGCAGCGAGGACTTGGTCCGCTGCTCGAGACAGCCGGGTGGAACTGTGCGGCTGCAAGTTACGGACCGGCCCAGCCCCCACCAGAGAGGGCCCTGGCGAGGCTTCTGCCCCCAAATCGCAGGCAGAATTGGGTGCTAGCCAAGACCTCTAGGGACTCTGGACAGACGCCACCAGAATTTGGCGCTTCTCATATCTGAGAAGACGCCTCCAGCTGCATGCCGAGAAAACCAATCAGCTGGGCTGGGGGAGGGGAGAAGCCGCAGCCCCCAACTGCGTCACCAGAGTGCGCTGCCAGAGTCTGCAGCTGCATGTCTGAGAAGACACGCCCAGCTGCAAGCAGAAAGAGCCAAGCAGCTGGGCCTGGGGAGGGGAGAAGCCACAGCCTCCAATTGCATCGTCAGAGTGCGCGGCCAGCCAAGAGCCTGAGCAGAGGGGGCGGGAAAAGCGCAGGCACCGGGAGCGGGCCAAACCTCAGAGCACTGAATAGACACTGAAGGGGACAGCAGAGGACGCCAAATCAAGCAGGACACACCGCTTAAGAGCCCAACCAGGAAACTTTGACAAAACACACATCCAACCCCTCCCATAGTGAGGAGCCCCCACAATAAAGGGAAAACACAGCAAGATAAACAAAATGAAAAGGCAGAGAAACACCCAGCAGGTAAAGGTACAGGATAAATGTCCCTCAGACCAAATAAAAGATGAAGAGATAGGATGTCTACCTGATAAGGAATTCCAAATAATGATAGTGAAAATGATTCAAAACCTGGAAAATAAGTTGGAGTTGCAGTTCAATAACCTGCAGGCAAGGATCGAGAAGATGCAGGTAAGCTTTAAAAAGGACTTAGAAGAAATGAAAAAGAGTCAAAATACAATAAATAATGCAATAAATGAGATCAAAAACACCCTGGAGGGAACCAACAGTAGAATAACAGAGACAGACGACAGGATAAGTGAGATAGAAGATAGAATGGCAGAAATAAATGATACAGAAAGGAATAATGAAAAAAGAATTAAAAGAAATGAGGACAATCTCAGAGACCTCTGGGACAGTATTAAACACACCAATATTCGAATAACAGGAATCCCAGAAGAAGAAGACAAAAAGAAAGACCATCAAAAAATTCTAGAAGAAATAATTGTTGAAAATTTCCCTAAATTGGGAAAGCAAATAACATCTCAGTTCCAAGAAACACAGAGGGTCCCAAACAGAATCAACTCCAAGCGGAACACCCCAAGACACATATTAATCAAATTAACAAATATCAAATACAAAGACCAAATTTTAAAAGCAGTGAGGGAGAAGCAAAAAATAACCCACAAGGGGAATCCCATAAGGATAACAGCTGATCTCTCAATAGAAACACTTCAGGCCAGAAGGGAATGGCAGAGCATTCTTAAAGTAATGGAAGAAAACAAGCTACAACCCCGATTACTGTACCCAGCAAAAAATTTCATTCAAATTTGAAGGAGAATTCAAAAGTTTTTCAGACAAGCAGAAACTGAGAGAATTCAGCAACACCAAACCAGCCCTCCAACGAATGCTAAAGGATCTTTCCTAGATAGGAAACACGGATGGGATATATAATCTCGAACCCAAAACAATAAAATAGAAGAAATGGCAACAGGATCATATTTATCAATAATTGCCTTCAATGTAAACGGGTTGAATGCCCCAACCAAAAGACAAAGACTGGCCGATTGGATACAGAAACAGGACCCGTATATATGTTGTCCACAAGAGACCCACCTCAAACCTAGGGATACATATAGACTGAAAGTTAAAGGCTGGAAAAAGATATTCCATGCAAATAAAGACCAAAAGAAAGCAGGAGTGGCAATACTCATATCAGATAAAGTAGACTTTAAAATAAAGGCGGTGAAATAAGATAAAGTTGGACATTACATAATGATCAAAGGATCAATCCAAAAAAAAAGAAATAACAATTATAAATATTTATGCACCCAACATAGGAGCACCACAATATGTAAGGCAAATGTTAACATATATGAAAGGGGAAATTAACAGCAACACAATAATAATGGGAGACTTTAATACACCACTCACATCATTAGATAGATCAACTAAACAGAAAAGTAACAAGGAAATTCAAACTTGAAATGATACAATAGACCAACTAGACCTAATTGATATCTATAGATCACTCCACCCCAAAACAAGGAATTTCACCTTTTTTTCAAGCGCACACGGGACCTTCTCCAGGATAGATCATATCCTGGGCCATAAATTTAGCCTTGGTAAATTCAAAAATATTGAAATCATCCCAAGCATCTTTTCTGATCACAATGCAGTGAGATTAGATACAGGAGAAAACCATTCAAAACCTCCAACATATGGAGGCTCAACAACACACTGCTGAATAACCAACAAATCACAGAAGAAATCAAAAATGAAATTCAGTTATGCATAGAAACCAATGAAAATGAAAACACAACAGCCCAAAACCTATGGGACACTGTGAAAGCAGTGCTAAGGGGAAGGTTCATAGCAATACAAGCTCACCTCAGGAAACAAGAAAAAAATCAAATAAATAACCTTACTTTACACCTAAAGCAACTAGAAAGGGAAGAGATGCAGAAGCCCTAATAGAAGGCAATATATCTTAAAGATCAGGGCAGAAATAAATGCAAAGGAAACAAAAGTGACCATAGCAAAAATCAACCAAGCCAAAAGCTGGTTCTTTGAGAAGATAAATAAAATTGACAAACCATTAGCCAGACTCATCAAGAAACGAAAGAACCAAATCAACAGAATTAGAAATGAAAACGGAGAGATCACAACAGAAAACACAGAAATACAAAGGATCATAAGAGACTATTATCAGCAACTATGTGCAAATAAACTGGACAACCTGGATGAAATGGAAAAATTCCTAGAAAAGTACAACTTTCCAAGACTAAATCAGGAAGAGATAGATAATATTAATAGACCCATCACAAGCACAGAAATTGAAACCGTAATCAGAAATCTTCCAAAAAACAAAAGCCCAGGACCAGATGGCTTCACAGCTGAATTCTACCAAAAATTTAGAGAAGAGCTAACACTTATTCTACTCAAACTCTTCCAGAAAATTGCAGAGGAAGGTAAACTTCCAAACTCATTCTATGAGGCCACCATCACCCTAATTCCAAAACCCGACAAAGATGCCACAAAAAAAGAAAACTACAGGCCAATATCACTGATGAACTTAGATGCAAAAATCCTTAACAAAATTCTAGCAAATAGAATCCAACAACACATTAAAAAAATCATACATCATGATCAAGTAGGCTTTATCTCAGGGATGCAAGGATTCTTCAATATTCGTAAATCAATCAATGTAATACACCACATTAACAAATTGAAAAATAAAAATCACATGATTATCTCAATAGATGCAGAGAAAGCCTTTGACAAAATTCAACATCCATTTATGATAAAAAAAACCTCCAAAAAGCAGGAATAGAAGGAACATTCCTCAACATAATAAAAGCTATATATGACAAACCCACAGCAAACATTATCCTCAATGGTGAAAAACTGGAAGCATTCCCCCTGAAATCAGGAACAAGACAAGGGTGCCCACTCTCACCACTACTTTTCAACATAGTTTTGGAAGTCTTGGCCACAGCAATCAGAGCAGATAAAGAAATCAAAGAATCCAGATTGGAAAAGAAGAAGTAAAACTCTCTCTGTTTGCAGATGACATGATCCTCTATATTGAAAACCCTTAAGATTCTACTAAAAAATTACTAGAGCTAATCAGTGAATATGGCAAAGTTTCAGGACACAAAATCAACACACAGAAATCCCTGGCATTCCTATACACTAACAGTGAGAAATCAGAAAGAGAAATTAAGGAAACAATTCCATTCACCATCGAAACAAAAAGAATAAAATACTTAGGAGTATTTCTACTTAAAGAAACAAAAGACTTGTATATAGAAAACTATAAAACACTGATGAAAGAAATCAAAGAGGACACAAAAAGATGGAGAAATGTGCTGGGTTCGTGGATTGGAAGAATCAATATAGTGAAAATGAGTATACCGCCCAAAGCAATCTCTAGATTCAATGCAATTCCTATCAAGCTACCAGAGGTCCTTTTTAGAGAATTAGAACAAATAATTTCACAATTTGTATGGAAATACAAAAAACCTCGTATAGCCAAAGCAATCTTGAGAAAGAAGAATGGAACTGGAGGAATCAACCTACCTGACTTTAGGTTATACTACAAATCCACAGTCATTAAGACAGTATGGTACTGGCACAAATACAGAAATATAGATCAATGGAACAAAATAGAAAGCCCAGAGATAAATCCACACATCTATGGACACCTTATCTTTGACAAAGGAGGCAAGAATATACATGGAGAAAAGACAACCTCTTTAACAAGTGGTGCTGGGAAAACTGGACAGCCATTTGTGAAAGAATGAAACTAGAACACTTTCTAACACCATACACAAAGATAAACTCAAAATGGATCAAAGATCTAAGCATAAGACCAGAAACTATAAAACTCCTAGAGGATAACATTGGGAAAACACTCTCTGACATAAACCAAAGCGGGATCCTACATGACCCACCTCCCAGAATATTGGAAATAAAAGCACGAATAAAGAAATGGGACCTAATTAAAATTAAAAGCTTTTGCACAACAAAGGAAACTATAAGCAAGTTGAAAAAACAGCCTTCAGAATGGGAGAAGATAATAGCCAATGAAGCAAGGGACAAACAATTAATCTCAAAAATATACAAGCAACTCCTGCAGCTCCATTCTAGAAAAATAAACGACCCAATCAAAAAGTGGGCCAAAGAACTTAACAGACATTTCTCCAAAGAAGACATAAAAGTGGCTAACAAACAC
Organism: Antilocapra americana; assembly: GCA_007570785.1. NCBI lineage: Eukaryota > Metazoa > Chordata > Mammalia > Artiodactyla > Antilocapridae > Antilocapra > Antilocapra americana. The sequence continues at coordinate 9,350,567 of ML662441.1, forward strand.
ATGAAAAGATGCTCAACATCACTCATTGTCAGAGAAATGCAAATCAAATCCACAATGAGATATCACTTTACACCACTCAGAATGGCTGCAATCCAAAAATCTACAAGTAATAAATGCTGGAGAGGATGTGGAGAAAAGGGAACTCTCTTACACTGTTGGTGGGATTGCAAACTAGTACAGTCACTATGGAAAACAGTGTGGAGATTCCTTAAAAAACTGCAAATAGACCTGCCATATGACCCAGCAATCCCACTGCTGGGCATACACACCGAGGAAACCAGAATTGAAAGAGACACGTGTACCCCAATGTTCATCGCTGCTTTATTTGCAATAGCCAGGACATGGAAGCAACCTAGATGCCCATCAACTGATGAATGGATAAGAAAGCTGTGGTACATATACACAATGGAATATTACTCAGCATTAAAAAAAATTCATTTGAAGCAGTTCTACTCAGATGGACGAAACTGGAGCGCATTATCCAGAGTGAAGTAAGCCAGAAGCAAAAACAGCAATACAGTATATTAATGCATATATATGGAATTTAGAAAGACGGTAACGAGAACCCAGCATGCGAGACACCAAATGGAATGCAGATGTATAGAATAGACTTGTGGACTCTATGGATGAGGGAAAGGGTGGGATGATACGGGAGAATGGCTTTGAAACATATTAATTATCATATGTCTAATCAATCGCCAGCCCAGGATTGATGCTCGGGGCTGGTGTAACGAGATTTCCTGGGGGGAGGGAGGAGGGAAGGGGGTTCTGGGGGGGGGAGCATATGTAAACCCATGGTGATATCATGTCATTGTTTGGAAAAACTAATAAAAAAATAAAATAAAATATTGGCAAAAGAAAAAAAGAAGATAAAAACAAACAAACAAACAAAAAAAAACAAATGAGTCAACTCTCCGTATGAGGTGGCCAAAGTATTGGCGTTTCAGTTTCAACATCAATCCTTCCAATGAACACTCAGGAATCATTTCCTTTAGGATGGATTGGTTGGATCTCCTTGGAATCCAAGTGACTCTCAAGAGTCTTCTCCAACACCACAGTTCAAAAGCAATAATTCTATAGTGCTCAGCTTTCTTTAGAGTCCAATTCTAACACTGATATATGACTACTGGAAAAACCATAACCTTGACTAGATGGATCTTTGTTGGCAAAGTAATGTTTATGCTTTTCAATATGCTATCTAGGTTGGTCATAACTTTCCTGCCAAGAAGTAAGCATATTTTAATTTCATGGCTGCAGTCACCATCTGCACTGATTTTGGAGACCCCCCAAATAATGTCTGCAACTGTTTCCACTATTTCCCCATCAATTTCCCATGAAGTGATGGGACCAGATGCCATGATCTTAGTTTTCTGAATGTTGAGCTTTAAGCCAACTTTTTCACTCTCCTCTTTCATATTCATCAAGAGGCTCTTTAGTTCTTCACTCTCTGCCGTATGGGTGGTGTCATCAGCGTATCTGAGGTTATTAATATTTCTCCCTGCAATCTTGGTTCCAGCTTGTGCTTCCTCCAGCCCAGCATTTCTCATGATGTACTCTGCATATAAGTTAAATAAGCAGGGTGACAATATACAGCCTTTATGTACTCCTTTCCCAATTTGGAACCAGTCTGTTGTTCCATGTCCAGTTCTAACTGTTGCTTACTGACCTGCATATAGATTTCTCATGAGGCAGGTCAGGTGGTCTTGTATTCCCATCTCTTTCAGAATTTTCCACAGTTTATTGTCATCTACACAGTCAAAGAGTTTGGCATTGTCAATAAAGCAGAAATAGATGTTTTTCTGGAACTCTCTTGCTGTTGGGATGATCCAGCAGATGTTGGCAATTTGATCTCTGTTTCCTCTGCCTTTTTTAAAACCAGCTTGAACATCTGGAAATTCATGATTCACGTATTGCTGAAGCCTAGCTTGGAGAATTTTGAGCATTACTTTGCTAGCATGTGAGATGTGTGCAATTGTGTGGTAGTTTGAGCATTCTTTGGCATTGCCTTTCTTTGAGACCAGAATGAAAACTGACCTTTTCCAGTCCTGTGGCCACTGCTGGGTTTTCCAAATTTGCTGGCAACTGAGTGCAGCTCTTTCACAGCATCGTCTTTTAGGATGTGAAATAGCCCCACTGGAATTCCATCACCTCCACTAGCTTTGTTTGTAGTGATGCTTACTTAGGCCCACTTGACTTCACAGACTATGATGTCTGGCTCTAGGTGAGTGATCTTATCATCATGATTATCTGGGTCATGAAAATCTTTTTAGGCTTTTTTATCACAGAGCCAGAAGATACAGGGAATTCCAGCTGAGAGATGGGCAGACAGTGTAAGTACTTGATAATATTCTGGTATAGTGGTAAGTGACGGCTATGTGGTGCTAGAGCGGCTGGCCAAGAGGAGATACCCCACATCCAAGGTCAGGAGTGGCATCGGTGAGGTGATACCCCATGTCCAAGGCAAGAGAAATCCCACTATGATGGTAGGCGCTGAGAGAGGGCATCAGAGGGCAGGCAGACTGAAACCACAATCACAGAAAATTAGCCAATCTAATCATATGGACCACTGCCTTTTCTAACTCAATGAAACTAAGCCATGTTGTGTAGGGCCACCAATATGGATGTGTCATGGTACATTATATCATAATTGTATGTTTAAATATATCATAGCCAATGTGTTCAGTCAGTCAGTCATGTCCAACTTTCTACAGACCCATTGACTGTAGCCTTCCTTTGTCCATGGAGTTCTCCAGGCAAGAATACTAGAGTAGGTTGCCATTTTCTATTCCAGGATTGTAGCCAATAGAAGCATCAAAAAATTTCTCATCCAAAAATATTAGTATTTTATACAAATACATGACTTTACAATTCTACTCGTATTTTCTGAGTTGTGAAATTCAGTGTATTTTTATAATAACTTGGTGTGGCTTTCCCACAGAAAGGCATTTTTAGTTTATGGCAGAATAAATTACATGTTTTATTGTTAAGGAAAGAATTTATTATGTTTACAGTCAACTTTAGAGTAACATACCATCTATCCAATAAAATGTGTATTTATAGCCTTCAAAAAGAAAGAACAAAAAGCAGTAATATCTTATTTTTACCAGAGATGACATTTTAACCATACTGCAAGCTAATCTCCCCCAGTCTATGCTATGCAGTTATAGTCTTGCAGTGCATTACAAGCCACAGTGATTAGCAGTGGAAAAAAATCAGAATGTGTGAAGTTCCTTAAAAATTTATTGACTAAAATAGCCTTGCCTATGTTAAAGATAATTAAAAGAAACCCTAATCTCAAAAATATACAAGCAGCTCCTACAGCTCAATTCCAGAAAAATAAACAACCCAATCAAAAAATGGGCCAAAGAACTAAACAGACATTTCTCCAAAGAAAGCATATATATGGCTAACAAACACATGAAAAGATGCTCAGCATCACTCATTAGCAGAGAAATCCAAATCAAAACCACAATGAGGTACCATCCCATACCAGTCAGAATGGCTGCTATCTGAAAGTCTACTAACAATAAATGCTGGAGAGGGTGCAGATAAAAGGGAACCCTCTTATACAGTTGATGGGAATGTAAACTAGTATAGCCACTATGGGGAACAGTGTGGAGATTTCTTAAAAAATTGGAAATAGAACTGCCATATGACCCAGCAATCCCACTGCTGGTCATACCCACCGAGGAAACCAGAACTGAAAGAGACATGTGTACCCCAATGTTCATTGCATCAGTGTTTATAATAGCCAGGATATGGAAGCAATCTAGTTTTCCATCAGCAGACAAATGGATAAGAAATCTGTGGTTCATATACACAATGGAATATTACTCAGCCATTAAAAAGAATGCATTTGAATCAGTTCTAATGAAGTAGATGAAATTGGAGTCTATTATACAAAGTAAAGTAAGCCAGAAAGAAAATCACCAATACAGTATACTAACACATATATATGGAATTTAGAAAGATGGTAACAATGACCCTATATGCCAGATAGTAAAGACACACAGATGTAAAGAACAGCCTTTTGGAATTTGGCAAGTCTTTTGGCAAGGGTGGGATGATTTGGGAGAATAGCCTTGAAACATGTATATTATCATATGTGAAACAGATCGCCAGTCCAGGTTTGAAGCATGAGACAGGGTGCTCAGGGCTGGTGCACTGGGATGACCCTGAGGGATGGGATGGGGAGGGAGATGGGAGGTGGGGTTCAGGATGGGGAACACATGTGCACCCGAGGTGGTTTCATGTCAGTGTATGGCAAAACCACTACAATATTGTTAAGTAATTAGCCTCCAAAAATAAAAATAAATAAATAAATAAATAAAAGAAATCCTTTACACTTTGTGCAAAAAAAAAAAAATTCCTGTAGAATTGGTAACATCTCTTTGGTGGATAATCAAATTTATTTCATACGTTATTTATTTTAGTCACTTAATATACTTTTCTAATTAAATATTTATAAATGTAAATTTAAGTATAAATATCTGATTATAAGGAAATGGTTTGAGACTTCATTTAAATATACATATAAACAAAATTTGAAATTTTGAAGTTTTACTTATAGACGTCTTTGGCAAATAATTCTAAAATGTGGATAGTTGTGATCTTCACAGTATAAATTGCCATTCCAGTTGGTTAAATGTCTTCACATTATATGACTAAATATAGTCATATGAAATCAAACCATAATAAATTATTTGATGAAATTATACGTCTTGTTTGTGGAAAATCTTTTTTGTACAGAAATCTTTTAATTTTCTTTATTTTCACACATTAAAAGATGAAAAGCCACTATACGAGTGGCTTTTCGTAGCAGATTACGCTCTCGAGGACTGCTGGCCTCGGAGGGGCCAGGCCGGCAGCCGGTGCTCACGTGGCCCATGGGTTGATTCGGCCGCAGAAGCGTGCAGCCCTCAGCGCCGAAGGTTGCATCCTCTGCTCTTAAATTAGGTTAAATAGCGTCAGTGTCTGTACTTACAGACTTGAAGTGTGGCGATCCTGAGTGGCTCCAGTCGCCCCAGCCGGTGGTGGGAGCCTGGGCCTCAGGCCGAGCAGGAGCCCGGAGGCACAGCCTCCAAGCGCTCCCCTCCCCGGGGGCCGAGGGGCCTGCTCAGACCCTTGGGGTTAGGCCAGGTAACTGTAGGTGTTCGCCTCTCCAGATACTCTTTCTCAATTAAAATGTCAATGCATTTCTTAACTAACTGGAACCAGGGGCTTGAATCTTGAGTGCAGCTGAGAAAGTATTTCTCCAGGTAACTGCTGGTGTTTTAGGACCTTCCTCATCTTCATAATAGCTATTCTCCCAATAGCCACCTAAATCAGTAGTTTGCGATCTTCCTGGATGTTTTTGTGTGTGATTTCTTGTTCCTGCTTCTGTTCCGTTTTCATCGGCACATTGAAGTTAACCCTTAATTTCTTCTTATTATAACCAAGATATGATTTTATTAAGGTGTCTGGCTTCGATTCCACTTCATCAGCATTTGCATGTTCATTTTACGAGACCAATAACTTTGACTTCAATAAAACCTGTAGGACTTGTGCCAAAATGTCCATGTTAATCTGAGTGCTCCCGGTCAGCTGCTGATGGAGTGAGCATCCTCTGTGTTGTACTGGAGCAGGATGGCCATCTGGACTGTGGATGCCCACAAAGTGTATCTGTTTTTGAAGTAGTTTGTTACTAATTCTCCTTTTGACAGTTGATATAATCGTGTCAATTTTCTGCCACTGTGATGGCTGGCGTAAAAGTCTGTGAATTGCTGGTAACTCCCTTCTAGCTACAACAGCAAGGCAAACTTACAAGTCTGCTGAAGTGGCCAGAATCCAGAACTCAGTACTTGAATACTGAAATCCAAGTCTAGAAGCTCGGAGTTAGTCAGGTCCTTCTTGAACTGCTCCTTCAAATCTTTGCTTACACCAATGTCTTGAAACATCCGCTGAAGTTTAGAGGTATACTCAAAACCTCAAGCTTGCTTTAGCTTAGAGATCATGCTCGCCTAGGCATCTTTGCTCAGACTTTCTGATGGACAACCTCTTGGCCGGCAGAGACAATCTCTTCATGTAGAACTTCTGAAACACGTCTTTGTCCTTGATTTATCTGAAGACCACCATCACTTGGTTGAGTGTGTCTTCAAGTTCTGCTTCTTATAGGTTCTTTGAACTCTTCTTTAACATGGAGTCACAGTATCAAGTCAGCAACAAGGGGGGGTTTACTAGATGACTGAGCCATTTTGGTAACCACGTTGTTTATGAAGCAACCTCAAGCCTTGGCCAGTGAGGCCAGGAAGCCAGCATCATTGTTGAATGCTGATGTCACCAGGGCATTGTATATTTTATGAACATCCAACACTGTCTGTACATGCATTTTGGGGTCTTTTAATGTAGTTTCTCCACACTTCTCAATTGCTGCAAGACTGATTATGAATGTGTGTCTCCAGGAGTTTTTTCAATTCTCTCAGGCCATCCTGGATTCTAGATACTCGATTATACATGTGACCCAAATCCACATTTTGTAGGCATCCAGCAGGTTCAGGAACTGTGTGGGAGATCTCCAGGTGTTTCTTGATGAGCACCTTTTGGCACTTCCTGTCAAGCTCCTCCTCCATGCTCTCATGAAGCTACACCTGGACCCTCCTCTGCTCCTCCAGCAAACCAGCCTCCGCCTTTTCCATATATTCAGTAACCGGGTTCTGCTGCAAGAATTCATTACTCTCTTTGGTATAAAATCTTTCTGTATCAGCCAGAAACAGATTCAAAGGATTCTTTGTACACTGTTAGCATAAGGCCCTTCACAAAGGCATCATCTTCATTCAGTCCCAGTTCCATGTAAAACTGTACAACTCCACTTACCAGTCTTGTATTGATGGCTTCACCATTTCTTTCTTTTTCAATGAGTTTTAAAACAGTACTTGTTACCTCTTTATTCAGTGGCCTGAAAAGACAGTCTCTCCAAATCACCAATACAAGGGAATAGATTTCATAGATTCCTTTCCATCCATCATCACATTCATGGCGAACCCAATGTCTATTGTTCAGTTCAGTTCAGTCACTCAGTTGTGTCCAGCTCTTTGGGACCCCATGAACCGCAGCACACCAGGCCTCCCTGTCCATCACCAACTCCCAGAATTTACCCAAACTCATGTCCATTGAGTCAGTGATGCCATCTAACCATCTCATCCTCTGTCATCCACTTCTCCTCCTGCCATCAATCTTTCCCAACATCAGGGTCTTTTCAAATGAGTCAGCTCTTCACATCAGGCGGCCAAAATATTATAGTTTCAGCTTCAACATCAGTCCTTCCAATGAACACCCAGGACTGATTTCCTTTAGGATGGACTGGTTGGATCTCCTTGCAGTCAAAGGGACTCTCAAGAGTCTTCTCCAACACCACAGTTCAAAAGCACCAGTTCTTTGGTGCTCAGCTTTCTTTGACAATTCAATGTCTATTGAGGTAGGCACAAATCCCATTCAGCACTTTGCTTGAAAATCGGTAGTCTTCCCATTGCTTAGTGTAGAACTTCAGTACACTCTCATCCATAAAATCATCTCTGTCCTTAAGAAGATTTGTCAAGTAATTCTTCAGGAATTCTTTAAGCCATTTGTACAATTTCAAGCTCACAAATGGAGCTCCCCCAGCATCTGCTCCTTTTTGGATTTAAGAGAGACAGGAGCCCCTCGAGCCTGGTTGGATTGGTGAACATGTGTGTGGTAATTACACGTGTGAGTGTAGAGTTCCGTGGATCTGGACTTGGCCATGTTCTGTCTGGTGCACACTCGCTGGGTGCCAGCTCTGAAGTCATCCCAGATTTGGTTGAGGCCAATGTGCTTCAGTCCATGGGGGTTCTGACTCCAGTTGGGTGACATGGTGAATGAAATCACATCCCAGGCCAACCAGCTCCAGCTCCCATGGGGAGAAGTTGGAGGCAGATGGCTGGGAAGCCTTTACTACCCTCTCCTCACCAACCCGTGGCACAGGAGGGGCCCTGGAAAACATTTTTTTAATTCACTAGACCCCTTTAGATAAGCATTGTAAGGAATAGCAAAGTCTCCACAGTCTATTTTCTGAATCAAGCGTGCACTAGCTATGAACATTATGAAAATACCAGTCTTTCAAAATATCCAATAAATTTTATAAGTGTCACATTGCCTTACATAGAAGCAAAATAATCATGTAACTTAACTAGCTGTAGATAATCACCCAAAATGGCTGTGAAGACAGCTAATGAAAATAACGTTTCATTTAACCTTTTATGAATTGGTAAACACTTGTAAGATTAACAAAATGACCCTTCCAAGGCAAAGTAACTGAATGCATTTTTTAGGTCAGATTGGTATAATTTATTCATTAATCCTATTTTTTTAGTAACTATCAATATGACTGTGAGATTAATATTAGTGTAATTTTTTTTACTATTTAACCTCCATTTCCCCTAGAAATGTAATACTTACACTGCTACTTATTACTCTGTCTAATGGAATGGTAACTGGGAAAGAAAAGCTGTTGTGTGTTGGTGTCAAGTGTTCTTGGCAGGCACCTGCAGGGATTATTGAGTCATGGAGCTCCACATAAAATAACATTTATTTAATTGTTTTCATTAACATTGAAAAATGTTAACAAGTACTGTTAAAATTAATAAGTACTGTTAAAATTGTTTATATTTTATATACTGCTTTGCATATTACATAGAGCACCAATTCACATATCATTGAATTTCCTAACAATGAACCAAATAGCAAAATTTTTAAGGAGTTTAAAAATTTACTCTACCTCTTCCAAACACAAGAGTCAAGTAGTAAGTTCTCACCATAGTAAAATATTGATTCTAACAGTCTACATTTTTAAATTAGAATTCTTGAAAGGAGAATAAAATAAATTATAAATCCACTACATACATGCATACACACACACACACACACACACACAAATAATAGCCAAACAGGGAAACAACATATGGCTTCTGTTTAAATATATTTTAAAAATTCAATTTTCATTTATTTAAATATGCATGCTCACTTCTTCAACATTATTTTCCCTAAAAGTTGACATTTAGTAAGTTCCTATTATGTTCTAGGCAGTTTTATTTATTTATTTTCTTTAGCAAGCATTATGACTTCCATTTTATGAATGAGGTGTGTTGGAGGAATTATGTTATTTGTCCCAAACCAAAAAGAATAGTAGAGGTTCAGAAAAAACCTAGGCCCTTAGCCCACCTTCCTGTCACCTTGCAGAATCAAGTAAGCTTGAACTGCGTTGTTGTTCAGTCATTCAGTCTGACTCTCCAGGGAGATTCCATGGACCGCAGCATGCCAGGCTTCCCTGCCCTTAAAGTGTATAGATGAGCTATAGGGAAAAATTTTGTTCTCTAAGCCCAGGGTCCATAATTCACAGGGATGAAAGGAAGATTTTATCTCCTCCTTTACAAAACTAGCTGTGCTTCAAAACATGAGTAGCTAGATAAATGCTGGCAGATGTAAATAAATAGCAAGACCAATTCATTGTCCTTTAGAGAATATGGTTTCTTTTCCCTTTGACTGTTAAAAATTATGACAACTTTTCCACAATTAGAAACATATCATAAACTTACATCAGCAACATACATCAACATGATGTTCATCACAAAGGAAAAATAATAACTTTAAAAGTTGGGAAACTGTCAAAGACCAAATTAACCAACATGGACAAAAAGTATATTTTCATAATCAGTGTTTTAATGGTTGTTCTTTTTAAAAATTTCTACCATCTGTGTAATCCTGGGTCAGTTTTTATTTTTTCCTCAGTAGATTTTCTTTTTTCCTTCTTTTTTTTCATATCTGGTCATTTTGGGGGTTACCAGACATTCTAAATTTTACCTTGATTCTTAACTAAAATATTGTTATGTTAGTATATTTTTGAGCTTGGTTCTGGAATATGGTTAAGCTTTTTGATAATAGTTTTACCATTTGAATCTTGCTTTTAAACTTTTCGAGGCTGGATTAGAACTATGTTTAGTCTAGGATTATTTTTTCTCCCACTTTAGCAACATACTGCTTAATAATGTAACCAGTCCGGCCCTCCAACAGCCACTCCCCCACCTCCAATTATAAAGTTTTCTACTTTGGTTGCTAAGAACATGTGTTGTTCCACATTCTCTTTAATGCCAGATATTCTTACCTCCAAGTTTTTAAAGATGTCCTTTGCCTGGCACGAGGTACTGTCTTTACTTCATTCTCTAATGGTAATCAACTGAATATTCAAGGAGGCCTTTCTGAATATATTTGAACTTCTTTCCTTGGGTAACTCTCTTTTCTGCAGTACTCTGTCCTGCAAATTCTACCTGCCCTGGCTTCACAAGACATGGATGCCTATCTCCTTAATTCAGGGAGTTATCAGGCTCCAAGAATGTTCTTGTTTTAGACCTGTTATCTTCCTCTAGTGTTAACTGTGGAATTCCATTGCTTAGTCTTGAAAATAATGATAGTGAAAAATAGTCTCAAAGAGAGAATATATTGTTTACTCTTTTGCAGCTAGAGAAGTGCAAACACAATTCAAATTCATAAATTTAGAGCTGATATCAAATTGAGAATATTCTCAAAATGCCAGTCTTATTTCTTGGCAAATGTGGAGGCTGTATAAAAAATGTACAACTCTGTTTTATTTTCTATTATTGCAAAATTCTACTTGGAAGTATTATTTGAACAAATCAATATTTTAAGATGCCTGGATTTTAGAGATCAAACTATGTCCTGTCATTAAACATCTTATAGCTTCTAATTATCCAAGTTCTATCATTATGGTTGTTGTTTGATGTAATAATATTTTACTCCTGAGTATTCTTGAGAAGGAAATGTGTAGTGTAGACTTGTAGAATTTAAATTTGACACTAATTATTCAAGTTCTATCATTATGGTTGCTGTTTGATGTAATAATATTTCACTCCTGAGTATTCCTGAGAAGGAAGTGTGTAGTGTAGACTTGTAGAATTTAAATTTAACACTTCTGGTTTCCTTCAGAGTTGAATGAAAAGACAAGCCACAGACAGAGAAAATATTTGCTCTTGGTACATCATGTGTCTCATAAAAAGCTTGTACCCAGAATATGGTCTTTAGAAAGAATTTTAGAAGCTCAGACTCTTAAAGAATATAATAAATTTCATTAAAAAGTCCAATTTTTTTAATGGACAAAAGATTCGAACACTTTCCCAATGATAGATGACCAATAAACTCATGGAAACATATTTGACATCATCAGTCCCTGGGCGAATGCAGCTTATAACCACACAGCATATTATGTGTAATGTCCATCAACATATGGAACAGACACATAAATTGTAAGGTTTCCATACTTTAGAGTCAGACACGACTTAGTAACTGAACGACAGCAGTAACATGCAGTAGAATACTGCACTGCATTAAAAATAAATTAAGTATTGATTTATGCTGCAACATAATGAATTTCAATAAAGGTATCTGAGTTAAAAAAAAAGTAAGAACAAAATTAAAGATACATGCTCTATAAATTGAAATTTGAAATCATCCACACTGATCCACTTCGACAAAGCAGATCAGTCATTGCCTGGGGATTGGCTGTAGAAGCAGGAGGGAGGCATTGCAAAGAAACAAAAGGAAACTTTGCGGATTAACAAATATGCTCATTACCTTAATGGTTAGAGAAATTAAAATATTTATTCGAGCTTTGAAAATTGTATATTTAAATATGTGTTTCAAGTAGCATTGTCTCATTAAACAAAGAAATGAAAATAAACACAAAAGGACCCTTGTCCAGAAGAGAGTTGAAGTAAAACCATCCACCTCTTAGGAAGGTGAAGGGGTGTGCTTTTACTTTCACAACACTTGAGGATATTCCAGAACCAGGGATACTATGCAATGAGAGTTCATTTTTCATTAAAGCAGACCTTTCATGATAAATGAGTGTTATGAGTTACATTCAGGTTTTGCTCAAAAATCGTCATATGACTGAATGTTTCAAGATTTTTTGCAAATGCTAAAAATGCTTTGATAGATGTGGATAAAAAAATTAATTTTGATAGTACATAAATAATGTGACTGGGTTTGAATAAAATATCCATACAGCAGCTAATTTTTAGTATGAAGATATATCCATTTTTAAACCATTGCAGCTAAAAAGTACAATTGAGAATAAGCTATCCAAGTTCTTGTGTGGCTGTATTTGGATTCTGTGACTAACTTGCAGTGCTCTGAAGCACAAACAGCGTTGACCTAGTCTCCAGTAGCTTGGAGAGATAAAAGCTACGTGAAACCTGCATTTTATATCCAAAGAGAGGTCAAAGCATTTGAATGCAATGTCACACAATTTTCATGATGTCTTTAAATTTAACAGATACCAGTGAAAGGCAACATCTGACTGTAAAAGGCCAGCTTCCCTTCACAGCCAGCTTTATTCTCACGAAGCTGCTTTCTTAAATTTTTGCTCCAGCAGTCCTCTTTTTTTGCACTTCACTTTAATTTGCTTTCTTCAGTGAAGAAAATTGCCTTTCTCTATCTGTGATAAATAATAAAGTCTTTTCAATCGGAGAGAATAAGATTGGCTCCATAGAATTCATTATTGTCTCAAAGATACTTCTAGAGCCAGTGAAAATAACCCTCAAAGGACAATTGGTTAAACACTTTAACTAGTCAATTATAATGTCACTATAGGATAATATGAAATATGTGTACCAAACACAGGGAAATGGACTCTAATTGCTGACAATTTGTAGGGAATAATGTTTATCATTTCTCAAAATAATTGACAAGGTAGAGTCCAGAAATGATAAAAAAAATTCATTAATATACATTTTGTAATCCTTTGAGAAATAATAATTATTGTTTGGCAAACAGAAAATTGCTCATACTTATACTTGATCAGTGTGCTCTTGGAATTTCTTCAGTAGTTGTCAAGAAGTGTGGAATTATGTCTAAGGAGAAGAGAAAACAAAATATCTTCCAATCTTCCTAACATAGAATACAATTTTAAAGTTTTCTTATATCAAAATCTCTATGTTAATTATTTTCTGATGCTTCAGTTCAATTCAGTTCAATCACTCAGTTGTGTCAGATTCTTTGCAACCCCATGGACTGCAGCACGCCAGGCCTCCCTGTTCATCACCAACTCCCAGAGCTTGTTCAAATTCATGTCCATCGAGTCAGTGGACATCCAACAATCTCATCCTCTGTCATCCCCTTCTCCTCCTGCCTTCAATCTTTACCAGCATCAAGATCTTTTCCAATAAGTCAGTTCTTCACATCAGGTGGCCAAAGTATTGGAATTTCAGCTTCAGCATTAGTCTTTCCAATGAATATTCAGGACTGATTTCCTTTAGGATGGACTGGTTGGATCTCCCTGCAGTCCAAAGGATTCACAAGAGTCTTCTCCAACACCACAGTTCAAAAGCATCAATTCTTCAGCGCTCAGCTTTCTTTATAGCCCAGCTCTCACATCCAAACATGACTACTGGGAAAACCATAGCTTTGACTAGTTGGACCTTTGTTGGCAAAGTAATGTCTCTGCTTTTTAACATGCTGTCTAAGTTGGTCATAGCTTTTCTTCCAAGGAGCAAGTGTCTTTTAATTTCATGGCTACAGTCACCATCTGCTGTGATTTTGGAGCCCAAGAATATAAAATCTGTCACTGTTTCCATTGTTTCCCCATCTATTTGCCGTGAAGTGATGGGACCGGATACCATGATCTTAGTTTTTTGAATGTTGAGTTTTACACCAGCTTTTTCACTCTCCTCTTTTACTTTCATCAAGATGCCCTTCAGTTCCTCTGTGCTTTCTGCCATAAGATGGTGTCATCTGCATATCTCTAGTCTTTCCAGTTCTATTGTTTTCCTCTATTTCTTTGCATGGATCACTGAGGAAAGCTTTCTTATCTCTCCTTGCTAGTCTTTGGAACTCTTCATTCAATGGATATATCTTACCTTTTCTCCTTTGCCTTGAGCTTCTCTTCCTTTCTCAGTTATTTGCATTCTGATGCTCACTTCCATGTTAAAAATTGTACTAGATAAAAATATACATTTGAATACTTAAACAAAATAATCCACAATGTAAAAAATACATCAGCAATTACAATAAGTAAGATTTCACACGTGTCACTTGACACAAAACATACCTTAAGTAATTCCCTACACTACATTAATACATAATTCCTAGTAATTATGCTACATAGCAACTGTGTAGTATTAGACATCCAAAATGCGAAGCTGTAATCTTAACCTGTGTTTTATCTAAATTAGCCTTTCCTTTGTCTATCTGCCTTTTTGTCAATATGTCCTCGACCCTCATGTCTGCATCTCTTTATCCAACCTTCTCTGATCTAAATATTTATAAAAATAACTTCTTTTTGAAAACTTCTGACTGTATGATTAATATGTATATTAGTTTTTTATTGCTGCTGTAAAAAATTACCACAGATTTACTGATTTCAGCCACATAATAATATTGTATTTTTGTATATTAGAATTCTGTCACAGGCTTCTCCTGGGCTAAAATCAATCTGTCAGTAGTGTTGAGTTCCTTTCTTGAGGTTTTCTGAGAAAATCCATTTCCTTGCCATTTCTGGAAACCACCTGCATTCCTTGGATTATGTCCCACTGAACCATATTCAAAGTCAGCATCATTGAGCTGAGTCCTCACTCTGCCATCTTTCTCGTTCTCTTTCTTGTACTTCTCTCTTCCACTTTTAAAAAACCGTAATTACATTGGACCCTTCCAGATAATACACGCTAATTTCTCTATTTTTTTTTTTATTCATTTGAAGCAATTCTACTCAGATGGACGAAACTGGAGCCCATTATCCAGAGTGAAGTAAGCCAGAAGCAAAAACAACAATACAGTATATTAACACATATATATGGAATTTAGAAAAACAGTAATGAGAACCCAACATGGGAGACAACAAAAGGAACGCAGATGTATAGAATAGACTTGTGGACTTTGTGGATGAGGGTAAGGGTGGGATGAGATGGGAGAAGGGCATTGAAGCATGTTAATTGTCATATGTCTAATCAATCGCCAGCCCAGGATTGATGCTCGGGACTGGTGCAGCGAGATTTCCCGGGGGGGGAGGGAGGAGGGAGGGGGGACCCGGAGGGGAAGCATATGTAAACCCATGGTGATATCATGACAATGTATGGCAAAAACAATAATAAAAAAAAAAAAAGAAAAATTTCTCTATTTTTAATGTCAGCTTATTTGAAACCTTAATTCCCCACTAAAGTATACAGTAACATACTCACAGGTTCCAAAAATCTGGATGTAAAAATCTCTGGGGAAGTCATCAATCTGCTGCCACAACAAACCATCTTAAGATACACAAAATTCTCTCCATCTCTTCTAATACGAGTTCTTCCCCCCATTTTTTCCATCTGAGTACTTACTACTTTCAGGCCAATGCATGCATTCATCCTAAGTCACTTTTGTCGTGTCTGACTCTGTGTGACTGTGTGGATTGTAGCCCTTCAGGCTCCTGTCTTCATGCGATTCTCCAGGCAAGAATACTGGTGTGGGTTGCCACACCCTCCTCCAAGGTATCTTCCCTACCCAGGGATCAAATCTGTCTCTCATGTCTCCTGCATTGGCAGTTCAGGTCAATACCTAAAAATAAATGGCCCCTAGTCTCCTGTCAGTTTCTTTACTCCTCATCCAACCAGCTGCAAGACTTGAGGCCCTAAGACCAACATAAACCCCAATATCCCATTCCCAGCTGTGACTTTGCAAGTCCACGCCTGGGTTATCTTCACTGGATGAGCCCTGTAGCCACCAAACAGTCAGCAGGTGTTCACATAGCATCCAGGGTAATGTTTTAACCGTATCTCTATTTCCTTTATTTATCTGCTTTAAATTTTTAAAAAGCTTTCTATTGCACTTAGGAAAAACTCCATATTCTTCATACCCTTAGCTTCAACTGGTTTGGCCTATAACTACCTCCTTCTTTCTTGCTGTTTTCTAAACACAATTTTGCCTTCTTTCTGCTCTTAATTTATATTAAACTCTACAATGTAATTCTGATACTAAATACCTGGAAATAGCGTAGACTTCTCAGGTTGACTTCTGAGTTTCCAGAAGACACTCCTCTTCAGAGGAAGTGAAGCTGAAAGCTCTGAGGTTCATGAACCACCTACACAACTCATGGGCTACCAATTTGGTGATTCTCACTGTCCTCTAAGATTTCATAATTTTCTAGAATAACTCATGGAACTCAAGAAAGTGCTATAATTATGAATGCAATTTTATTATAAAGGATAGAAATCATGATCAACCAAATGAAGAGACTCAAAGGGTTAGGATAGGAAACTCCAAACATGGAGTTTCTTTGTCCTCAAGATATGTCGCTTTCCTGGCACATCAACATGTGTCACCCACCAGCAAGTATGCTCTATCTGTGTGGTTCAGATTTTATTAGATTTTTACTTACATAGGCTTGACTGATTGATTGATTGGCCATTGACTGAACACAACCTCCTCTTCTTGCCCTCCAAGGAAATCTGATATTATCTGGCCCAAGTCTCCTGTTTTATATCTCAGGATTCCCTGGATCTGGGAAAAATCTACAAATAGTTAATATTACTATTTCCTTCTTTTGTTTTCTTTTCTCTACCTACCTTCTACTGTCTATCCAATTTTTATATAGCCTCCTTCAAAAAGAGACTTCAGTAAACTTGATTTACTTGTTTTACATACATAAAATAAGTTTGTTTAAATGAAAAAGAAGAAAGATTATATACAGAGAAGAAAGCGAGAACAACAAATATCTAGTAAGGTTATCGTTTTAATGTGACTACCTAAACATTTCCATGTGCATTCCTTGGCAAGTGCAATAAAACAAATACACAAATACATAGAGTGCTCCATTAGTATCCATTCTTTTATTAAGGTGCATTTAATAGTTACTTGGAAGGACTGATGATGAAGCTGAAACTCCAATACTTTGCAAAGTATAGAAATACTATGCAAAGTATTGCATCCAATACTGATGCAAAGAACTGACTCACTGGAAAAGACTCTGATGCTGAGAAAGACTGAAGTCAGTTGAAGAGTGAATGACAGAGGTTGAGATTGTTGGATGGCATCACTGACTCAAAGGGCATGAGTTTGAGCAAGCTCTGGGAGTTGGTGATGGGCAGGGAAGCCTGGCATGCTGCAGTCCATGGGGTCAGAAAGGGTTAAACATGACTGAGTGAACTGATCTAGTAGTTCCTAACACAGAGTCAAAATATTTAATGAGTTGAATTATCCTAATTGAGAAATGAGAACACTGAGGTTTTTACATACCCACTCTAGTATATATCCCTGGCTTGGCTTCTCATAAAGGGCCTAATTCACCAACACTTCTGGTCTGCTGTGTGAGTGAACCAAAGATGCAGATGTGCAATTCAGTGAGAAAGTAAGTGAGGGGAGACATGGAGATGGACAGTGCCTACTATAATCCAAGCGCTATCCTAAATATGTCACAGCTTATCATGTACTTATGATAGGTAATGTTCCCACCTGACATACAAGAGAACTGGAGCCCTTAGTGACTTTAAATCATCTTTTTCTGGTCACAAAGCTAGCAACTGACAAAACTAATTCGTCTCTGCATTAACTAGGTTATGAATAGTTCATTGGAAAATGTTCAGATAATGCTTGAGTGCTCACTCTGGACCATATTCCACAAGCTTTGGCCAAG
Source organism: Antilocapra americana (assembly GCA_007570785.1). NCBI lineage: Eukaryota > Metazoa > Chordata > Mammalia > Artiodactyla > Antilocapridae > Antilocapra > Antilocapra americana. Next base: position 9,368,238 of record ML662441.1, read on the forward strand.
TTAGTGACCATTTCTTCAGTGCTTATCCATGCGTAGTTTTAACCCAAGCACTCACTTTTGTTAAAGAAGTCTTTAACTATATTCTTTGTCAATACTTCTTTCCCTTAAAAGAATCTGCTTGCAATGCAGGAGACCCTGGTACAACTCTGGGGTCTGGAAGAACATCTGGAGAAGGGATAGTCTGCCCACTCCAGTATTCTTGGGCTTCCTTTGTGGCTCAGATGGTAAAGAATCCACCTGCAGTGTGGGAGACCTGGGTTTGTCCCTGGGTTGGGAAGATCCCCAGGAGAAGGGGAAGGCTACCCTCTCCAGTATTCTGGCCTAGAGAATTCCAGGGACTATACAGTCCATGGTGTTGCAAAGAGTCAGTTAGGACTGAGCGACTTTCACTTTGACTTTCCTTTAATATGTCATTAAAAAGGCAATTTGTAGAATATTTTATTATTGAAACCAAATCCAGAAAATATCATAAAGTCAGATATTCTGGGAATATCTGAAAATTCTTCAGCTAGGTAGCAAATGTTTCATACTGTAACTGTATTACTGTAACTTAGTATTCTAACACTTTTCCTATTCTCTGCAATGCTTTCCATGCATATTTCAATAGTATTTGCTGGCAAAGAAATGCACTTTAGTTTGTAGTTGCTGTTTTTTTTTTAATTTAATATATTGAAAAGAATAAGTATTTTTTTAAGAGTAAATGTTTGACTTTCCTCCTTAAGTTTAAAAATCTTAAAAAAGATATTCACAAACTTTATCATTATATTTAGTAAAGTTTTCTAAGGTATTTAATTGAGCATGTCATACATTGAAGCTGCAAGAGAAATTGCAGATGTTTCTCTTCATTTTCAATGTTCCCAGTGCTTGGTTTTAAATCTACTAGCAATCCTAATTGGTTGACCCTATCATCATTAGCTACTATTCCATGTTACTGAGCTATTATTATTCTACTGTTTTTGGCTGGGCCGACTTCTTTTTGAAGAGTCATTTGCCCAACAGGAAACCTATATTAAGTCACTCACAGCATTGTTTACAAAGAGAGAGGTGTAGACTTTTGGATGGCAGCCATTCTGACTGGTGTAAAGTGGTACCTCATTGTGGTTTTGATTTGCATTTCTCTGATAACCAGTGATGTTGAGCATCCTTTCATGTGTTTGTTGGCCATTTTTATGTCTTCTTTGGAGAAATGTCTGTTTAGGTCTTTGGTCCACTTTTTGATTGGGTAGTTTATTTTTCTGGAATGGAGCTGCAGGAGTTGCTTGTATATTTTTGAGATTAATTGTTTGTCCGTTGCTTCATTTGCTATTATTTTTCTCCCATTCTGAAGGCTGCCTTTTCACCTTGCTTTTAGTTTCTTTTGTTGTGCAGACGCTTTTCATTTTAATTAGGTCCCATTTGTTTATTTTTGCTTTTATTTCCAATATTCTGGGAGGTGGGTCATAGAGGATCCTGCTTTGGTTTATATCCAAAAGTCTACAAGCAATAAATGCTGGAGAGGATGTGGAGAAAAGGGAACCCTCTTACACTATTGGTGGGAATGCAAACTAGTACAGCCACTATGGAGAACACTGTAGAGATTCCTTAAAAAACTGAAAATAGAACTTCCATATGACCCAGAAATCCCACTGCTGGGCATACACACTTAAGAAACCAGAATTGAAAGAGACACGTGTACCTCAATGTTCATCGCCGCATTGTTTACAATAGCTAGGACATGGAAGAAACCTAGATGTCCATCAACAGACAAATGGATAAGAAAGCTGTGGTACATATACACATTGAAATATTACTCAGCCATTAAAAAGAATTCATTTGAATCAGTTTCTACTCAGGTGGATGGAACTGGAGCCTATTATCCAGAGTGAAGTAAGCCAGAAGGAAAAACAAAAATACAGTATACTAATGCATATAAATGGAATTTAGAAAGATGGTAATGAGAACCCTGTATGTGAGATAACAAAAGAAACACAGATGTATACAACAGTCTTTTGGACTCTATGGGAGATGGAAAGGGTAGGATGATATGGGAGAACGGCATTGAAACATGTTAATTATCATATGTGAAATCAATCACCAGCCCAGGTTTGATGCTCAGGGCTGGTGCACTGGGATGACCCAGAGAGACGGGATCAGGAGGGAGGAGGGAGGGGGGTTCTGGAAGGGGAACATATGTATACCCATGGCAGATTCATGTCAATGTATGACAAAACCACCACAATAATGTAAAGACAATTTTTAAAAAATCAATTAATTAATTAAAAAAAAAAAATAAAGAGAGGAGTGGAGCCTCTGGCCAACAGACCTTAAGCCATAATTTATTTCACTGGTATTTGCAATGTTAAGGACCCGCGCCTTACTTTTAGCCAGTACAGTGCAGCCAAGGTGATGTGATGGGTGCAGTCACGTGTGTAGTAGTGTCATCTTGCTACTCTCCTCTGTCTCACTCTGTCTCTCTTCCTCATTGCCTGTGATGAAGCAGTCACTATGAATCTTAAACCACAAGGAACTGATTGATGTCCACACCTTGTAAGCCAAGGAAGAACCTTCTGTCCTCCTCCAACCTCCAGATGGATTCTGTCTCCCACCAATACTTTGCAGCTTGGGGAGAACTCAAGTTAGAATCCAGCTTATTCTTACACACAGAATCCAGCTAAGCTGTGCCCAGACTTCTGAAACTCAAATAATAAATTCATGTTTTAAGTCAATAAGTTTGTGGTTGAAACATGCAGAAAGAAATAATTAACGGCACCTCTGCACTTCCCCACCTGTAGTTTTCTCTTCTTTGGAGACACCAACACAGGAGTAGGTTGCCATGCGCTCCTCCAGTGGATCTTCACATCCCAAGGATCAAACCTGCATCTTCTATGTCTCCTGCTTTGGCAGGAGTGTTCTTTACCACTAGCGCCACCTGGGAAGCCCTGTCCTGATATAACTCAAGTTAAATGTCTCCATATCTTCCAAGAATTTGAACTAACAAACAAAATGCCCAAGAAAACTGAATCACTGTCTGATATGTGGAAGAGAAATGGGGGGAAAAAAAAAAGTCAATGTGGTGACAGTAGTTTTAAGTTAAACTGTGGTTAATTTTTTTTTAATTTTATAAAAACATAAATATGTGAACATTTTGTTACCCTCTCTGATTCCCTGGTGGTTCAGACAGTAAAGCATCTGCCCACAATGCAAGAGACCTAGGTTCAATCTTTGGGTTGGGAAGAGCCCCTGGAAAAGGAAATGGCAACCCACTGCAGTACTCTTGTCTAGAAAATTCCATGGATGTAGGAGCCTGGTGGGCTACAGTCCATGGGGTCACAAAGAGTCTGACATGACTTAGTGACTTTACTCACTGCAGTATCTTTCACAGGCCCATGCAAATGAGCTGCTCTGCTTTAACCTTCCTTATCTTTATAGGGTATTTATTTGTGCATACCTCTCCACTATTAAAATCATAACATTCTTTAGTACTACCAGAGTTAATTATTTTTAAAAATTAAAAAATAATTTTCTTCAATTCATAATGTATAATGTTACAAATTTTTCAATAACCAAATCATAAAGTTTAAGTTACTTGAGAAAATGTATAAAACCTTTTGATAATCTGGTCTCAACTTTTATCTTCTATTTGATCTTCAGAAGTCTCCTTCATGTATGAGCTCCTTCACCCACAAACATATGTATGTCATTTCCTTTACCCATTCATCTGTCACTGGACATTTAGGTTGTTTTCATATCTTAGCCATTGTGTATAATGCTTCTCTAAATATGGAAATGCAGATATTTTATCAAGATAGTGATTTAATCTTCTGATATATATTATGTGTGTGTGTGTGTGTATATATTATATGTGTGTGTGGGCTTCCCTGAAGCTCAGTGGGTAAAGAATCCACTGCAATGCAGGAGACACTAGCAAAATAATGCTCAAAACTCTCCAAATGAGGCTTCAACAATACTTGAACCAAGAACTTCCAGAGATATTCAAGCCAGATTTAGAAAAGGCAGAGGAACCAAAGATCAAATTGCCAACATACATTGGATCATAGAGAAAGCAAGAGAGCTCCAGAAAAACATCTACTTTTTCTCTATTGACTATACCAAACCCTTTGACTATGTGGATCACAACAAACTGTGGAGAATTCTTCATGAGATAGAAATAGCAGACCACCTGATCTGCCTCTTGAGAAACCTGTATGCAGGTCAAGAAGCAACAGTTAGAACTGGACATAGAACAACAGACTGGTTTCAAATTGGAAAAAGAGTACGTCAAGGCTGTATACTGTCACTCTGCTTATTTAACTTCTATGCAGAGTACTTCATGCAAAATGCCAGGCTGGATGAAGCACAAGCTAGAATCAAGATTGCTGGGATAAATATCAATAACCTCAGATATACAGGTGATACCACCCTTATGGCAGAAAGCTAAGAAATAAAGAGGCTCTTGATGTAAGTGGAAGAGGAGAGTGAAAAAGTTGGCTGAAAACTCAATATTCAAAAAACTGAGATCAAGGAATCTAGTCTCATCACTTCATGGCAAATAGATGGGGAAACAATAGAAACAGTGAGAGACTAAATTTTTGGGCTCCAAAATCACTGCAGATGGTGACTGCAGCCATGAAATTAAAAGATGCTTTTTCCTTGGAAGAAAAGCTATGACCAACCTAGACAGCATATTAAAAACACAGAGACATTACTTTGTTGACAAAGGTCCATCTAGTCAAAGTTATGGTTTTTCCAATAGTCATGTATGAATGTGAATGTTGGACTCTAAAGAAGGTTAAGAGCCTAAGAATTGATGCTTTTGAACTGTGGTGTTGGAGAAGACTCTTGAGAGTCCCTTGGACTGCCAGATGATCAAACCAGACAATCCTAAAGGAAATCAGTTCTGAATATTCATTGGAAGGGCTGATTCTGAAGCTGTATGTAGCTCCAATACTTTGGCCACCTGATGTGAAATACTGACTCACTGGAAAAGCCCCTGATGCTGGGAAGGATTGAAGGAAGGAGGAGAAGGGGATGACAGAGGATCAGATGGTTGGATGGCATCACTGACTCGATGGACATGAGTTTGAGTATGCTCCTGGAGTTGGTAATTGACAGGGAAGCCTGGTGTGCTTCAGTCCATGAGGTTGCAGAGTCGAACATAACTGATTGACTGAACTAAACTGATATAAACACACACCCAGAAGTTACTATGAAAGTAGAGCTTTAATGTTTTTACAATAACAGCAAAATCAGCAACATAGTAATTATGTGAGATAAAGCTTGTGTTAACATCTTATTCTAATTTTGGTAATCATCTTACAACATATATAGTGCCGGAGTCCAGCCCCAGCAGGTCCAGGGGTCTTGAGGGGTGAGTGGCGTTGGCGGAAGAACTGAGTTGAGTTGATGTGTGGTGATGGAGCAGTCTCTCTTTATTGCTGTTAGTTTTATGGGGTTATGGGGAAGTCTCTCTTTATTGCTGTTAGTTTTGTGGGGTGATGGAGAAGTCTCTCTCTTTATTTTTTTTTTAGTTTACAGTTTTATAGCCAAAAAAATCCCCATTACATCACAATTATTCTATACAATCTTTTGTTCTCTGCCTACCATCAACAAGTTTAACATTAAGCTCATTTTCTTTTCAAAAGGTTGGATTTCTGCATGATTAGACTTAACAATAGTATGTTTACCATTTGAATGTCTCCATCATACTTCGGATAAGTACATCAATCTAAGTAGAAAGGTTACATTTCTCTTATTAGGTGCAACTATGTAGAAGCTAGAGAGAGGGGCTTAAGCTTGAAACTGTTTTATTCTATTAACCTATTTTGGTTCTTACAAGGAAAGAGAAAAGAGGACAAAGAGACAGTTTAGCAACACTGCTTTAATAATAAAACCCTATTAACCTTTTAACTACTAAAATGAATTCCTATGTCTACACTATCCTAAAGCAATCAATATCTCCAACTATGCTGGCCACAATTATGAGCATTCCTAAGTCCCATTCCAGCCTGGTGTTTTCAAGGAAGGGAGCCTCCTCCGTGGAGTGGTAGTGGGAGTGGGATGTGGAAAGATGACCCAAGTACGAGCCCTTCTGGTGGTGACTTTGCCAAGACCCCCAGAGAACTCTTGGTAAACTCCCCAGTAACTAGTAGGAGGTATAGTAATCTATTTAAATGTCACTTATTCCTCCTTTGTCCCCAGGGAAGGGATGCTGCCTTCCCCAATCCCCTGGGGGGAAATAAGGTCTGAGGGAATTATCTCAGGATGAATTTTTTCTAACTAGGACTGACCTACTGAGATGAGCTAAAATTTAAACAGATGAGCATAAACAGAACTTCCAAAGAAAAATACCAGGAGGGGCCTTGCCTTGGGATGCCGCTTTGCAGTTTCCTTCTTAGTCTCCTGACCTTGTCATCCAAGTGAGGGGGCATCCTGAGGGCTCCTGGCAATATGGGACTAAATCTTCAGATAATGCAACTTAAACTTACACAATGCTATATGTCAATTATATCTCAATAAAGCTGGGAAAAAAAGAAAGGAAAAAAAAAATCCTAGTGTATAGTAAACATATATTGGTCCCAACGGATCTTGGTTATCTATAGCAGCTTTGAGTAGACTTGCATGTTGGCAGTACCCATCTAAGCAATCTCTAGGATACAATCAATATTGAGCAAAGATCCAGTGTGTTCCAATGTAACTTCCCTTGACTTTCCCATTGCAGACATTAGGCACTGTGACTATAATTTATAAAATACCAAAATGATAAAATCTTTCTTTTGAGACCCCCTAAAAACCATTATCTCTTTAAAAATGTCCTAGTTGGACACCTGGCCTTTCAGAATGTAGCTTTTACTTTCTACTGCCTTAACAAGTAGTAATGATTATGTAACTGTGTTACATTCCAACAGAATGCAAATATGTGTGCAACTTACAAAAAAAAATCGTTAAAGGGAAGAAGCACGTCCATTATTGCTTTTGTATTTCTTATTGATTGTAATGTGGACATGAAAGTTACAGCTGAAACAGCAATTCTAAACCAGCAACATACTGAGTAAGGGAGACTTTACAACAACCAGTTCAAAAAAGCCTGTCCACTGGAACAGTTGGGCACCTTTCCAGCCCTGAGGCTGCTGCCTCAACTTAACTTAATTTAACTCTCAATTTTCTGAGACAGAAATATTTTTTTTTTGTATTTTGTCAAAACCAGTGCTGATTCAGACTTTGTGTTACTTTTGATTGATGCAAGAAAGTCTGTGTAGCAACAAAATGTATTATTTCAATTTGGCTTCCAGGTAGACCTGAAAAGAGGAAGAAGGTATTCTAATATTTCAGAAACAAGTAATGCAATTGACATGGCTATTACATGTGGTATTATACATTAGCAGCATGTTTAAAAAACATAATAATGAAAAACACATGAAGTATACTAACCAACAACACCTGTAATGTCACTTGTTCAAAATTAGCAGGGAGGTTAAGTTAAAGTTAGTCTCATGAGATATGTTAAGTATAATGACTCATAAATGGATTCACTCGATGAGTCTTGAGCTCACTGCTTTAAGGCTGCTAAGTTGAGAGCTGACCAGAGTGGAAAATTCAAGAATGTCATCTGGTAAAAGCCTTTTCAGTGACACTCAGTAATCTTTTCCCTGAATATATACCTAAACTATGCAGCTTTCCAATTTGAAATACTATCACTCCCTATAAAATTAAAGATTGCTGGAAATGTAAGAATTAAAACATATCAATGGAATCTTGACATACTGATAATAGTAAAATAGAAGAAAACTGCTGTACTGCTATAAATTGAAGAGACTTCGGGTCACCTTGGCTGTCGTTGGTCAAATACTGATGTAACAGTATGCTATTTGCCTAAGAGAGTGATATCACTGAAATGTACTCTTTTGATCAGGACAATCCTGCATAGTAAATGCAGCTGGGAAGGAAGTAATACAGATTTGATTTATCTTTCCTTGATTTTCTGCCAACCTATAGATTCAGGGAAGTGTCCCAAATATTTATCTTGAAGAGCTAAGGGAAAGATATGCTAGAAACAATATGAAATAAGATGGTATATTTGATATTTAGGGCAAATCTAGGTAACAAGTGGTAAGTTGTTATTCTAAATTTTGTTTAAACCGATTTACCTTATTTTATTAAAATCATGCTGGTAATCTGCATCACTGTGAACAGACCAAGACCTTTTTGCACAAACATTGTGAAAACGATACTTTCTGAAGTCAGTGAGTGGTAATAGCTTAAGTTCCTCTACCGTTTCAAATCATTATACATAGATAATATATTCCTAAGCACTTCTCTGATTTCTAAATATTTTAATCAATGCTGTAAATATCTTTTTAAGAACATTAGTACAGAGATAATTTTAATAATTAAAAAATTATGTTACCTTAAGAGCAGATTTAACATTAATATAAAAGTGCTTAGTTTGCATAATATAAAATCATGTTTGGCTAGTCTATGCTATGGTAGCAAATAACTTCCAAATGTCAGTGGCTTCACACAGAATATATATACTCACTCAAAGTCTGTTGTGCATTGCATCTAGGCCTCAATTTAAGATAGTTATTGTCTATGTGTAGACTCAGTCATCCACACAATCTCAGTTTTATAGCATTTTCTTATCACTTTTTTCCACAATCACCCATGCAGAGAATGTATGGGTTGTAGAGTTGAGCCCAGACGTTAGATGCATCCACCTAAAAGGGTACACCTTTCATTAGCCACTTGAGCAACAACCTTAAGATGGCAGATAATGCAAATACCATGTATAATTGCAAGGAGGAAAATGAGAAATATTATTAAATTATACTAATATCCACCACACTTGATATTTTTAACATAGACACACAGAGAAATTGCTTTGTTCAGATGATCAGAAGCATAGAGATCATATTTTATGATATGAGTAGAGACATGTGAATTATATTATGGATAGACCAGCTGACATCGTTGAATTTAAACAGTAACTCTACTGATAGAATGAATAGATGACCCCGTTGTTCTCTTTCCCCTTGGTTTATCTAAAAATATTCATTACTTCAGTGTTTATATTATATTAAATATTCCTGGTTGGTGTAAAAAGTGTCAAAGATCTAAGGAAGTCAAGCAAAAAAGAATGTAAATAAACACTGGAAGGACAAACCTGAAAAATAAATTTCCACAGAGGCCAGCGTGGGTAGGAACAATCTAATAGCTGACAGGTATTGAGTGCTTACTATTTGCCAAATAATTTAATCACTTTGAATGTGTTTTTAAATTTTAAATCACAACACTCTGGTGTATATATTACATATTTATTTTACAAATGAAGAAATTGGTAAAATAGCCTGTCCAGGGTCGTGTACCTAATCAGTGGTAGATAGCCAATAATCACCCTATGGCCTGCAAGTAGTTTTTACCATCTGCCCCCTGCCTTGGGCCTCCCAGATGGATTAGTGGTTAAAGAATCAACCTGCAATGCAGGAGATGCAAGAGATACTGTTTCGATCCCTTGGAAGTAAGGAAGATCCCTTGGAGAGGGGCATAGCAATCCACTCCAGTACTCTTGCCTGGAGAATCCAATGGACAGAGGAGACTAGTGGCTACAATCCATAGGGTATCAGAATAAAACAAGACTGAAGCAACTGAGCACTCAAGCCACCTCCCTTACAGAGTTTATAATCATCAGTCACAAATCAGTTTTTATAGATGTTGTCAGTATTTTTATGTCTCTTCTCTATAATTTCATGAGCTAGAAATTTTACTTTACTCATAGAATAAACATATTTTTACTTAGTAAAACATTTATCATTCTCACACATTTAGTTGCATTTTAATTTGATAGCATATGTAGATTCAGAAAATACATGGAATATGATGGTGCAGCCATACTATAGTGTTGTGAATTCATATAGATGCTATGAGTGAAAGGCATGAGGTGGCCACAAGCATACACTCAGTTTTGCTTCTGGCACTAGTGATGTACTTTTCCGATTCCTTTGTTGACCCATTTTTATTAGTCTTGACTCTAAATAGTAAGGATGTCTATAAAGGAGAGAAAGAGAAAGCTGTAGTTGGGGGAAGAAAAAGACATTGGGTATTTGTAGAATGTTCGGCTAATGTTATTTTAATGTAATTCTTGGGTGAAAAATTATTTTGCTTTCTCTAGACAGCCTCAAAATACAGCTTAATATTTTCAGGAACTGATTTTGTTCTTCTGTGGTTCTTCCAAATATGAATAAACATTTGAAGTTAAATATAGATACTAATATATATATTTCAACAAAAGAATAGAGACAAAGGATATATTAGTGCATACATCTTATTTGAGAGATGTCATAGTTAAAGTCCTTAGAAATGCACTGACTTTCCCCAAATAACCTCATGACACAGTGAAGATCCATTATATATAGTAAGTGAGTCTCTCAGTCAAGTCCGACTCTTTGTGAACCCATGGACTGTACAGTCCATGGAATTCTCCAGGCCAGGATACTGGAGTCGGTAGCCTTTCCCTTCTCTCCAGGGGATCTTCCCAACCCAGGGATTGTATCCAGGTCTCCTGCACTGCAGGCAGATTCTTTACCAGCTGAGATACCAGAGGATATACAGTATAAATGCATGTAAAATTGGCAAGAAGTATCATCTAATGTGAACTGTGTGAGTTTATCTGGTTAGACTTCAAGTTCACAATTAGAAACTTTTAAAAACCATATTGTCTTATTTTGTTTCACAGAGTAATTTTTATTTTGAAGACCAGTTAATCTCTGATTACAAATCTTCCAAAATCCTTGAGATAGAAGAGATCTTAACACAGGGTCATAAAGATTCTCCCCAGCCACTAAATTTTGGGTTTCTGTCTTAAAATTGCCCACATGTTAACAGGGTAACAGGAAGCAGCTCAAAGTCATTGGTAACTTATTTTTTCACGTACTTTACTGCATTGCCACTCTTTGTTACCATCCTCAGAGCTCCTTCTAGATGATGTCTGACATACCCATCTGTAGGTTGGACATGAGAACCTTTTGGGAAGGTACTGAACTAGTGTATATGTCACCCAATGCTGATGGTCCATGTCGCTACCACCCCGTTCAACCTTCAACTTGCTCTAAAACCCACAGGGTTTCTCCTTTTCCTAGGGTATGAAAATATTTATCTACTTTTGAAAGCAATGCATTCATTGCTGTTGTTGTTTAGTCATTCAGTCATGTAACTCAGCCTCAGATTCTTTTGTGACCACATGGACTATAGCCTGCCAGGCTCCACTGTCCATGGGATTTCTTCAGGCAAAAATACTGGAGTGGGCCACCATTTCCTTCTCCAAGGGATCTTCCAGACCCATGGATAGAACTCACATCTCCTACATTGCAAGTGGGTTCTTTACCACTGAGCCACAAGGGAAATACAATGTATTCATTGCTTCTAGACATTTCAGGCCTCTGAGAAAGAAAAAAGGAAGGCCCGACAGCTGTCAGCTGGTTCCTGACAACACTAGTAGTTGCACCAAGATATTTCCTTACTAATGCAGAAAAGTCCGCAGGCTGCCATTAAGACACGCCAGTCCAAGAATGTGTAAGAGCAGAACAAAACAAGCTCACTCTGTAATCATGTCTAAACTCAGAAAGAAGACAGTATGAAAACTGTAAAAGGAACCAAACATCCTCCTGTTTTGGTTCCTGGTGCTGAAAAACTCCTTTCCCAATTACATTAGGCTCAATTGATGTCACCTATCTCCTAGGTGAAACTTACTAGGAAATCAGTCATGAAGTTACCCCAAATTTCTAACATCAGAGGAAATGCTTGCTTTTTTAAACCTTACTCAAATGCACTGAGCGCCAACCCCAACGCTACAGAATCAGAGGTCCCCAACGTTTTTTGGTACCAGGACCAGTTTCATGGAAGACGTTGCTTCCATGGATGGGTGGTGGGGTTTAGGGGGTTGCAGTTTAGGAGATAATGCAAGTTATGGGAAGCAGCAGAGGAAGCTTTGCTTACCTGCCTCTCACCTCTTGCTCTATGACGAGGTTTCTAGCAGGCTGTGGCCATGGCCAGGGTCTCTGGGGACTCCTGTATAGGATAGCACCCTTTAATTGAGATAGTTCATGGTCCCCTGAGATGTGTGAATGGCTTCTTGGAACTTTTAATCTACAGGTGGGTCCCCAGTGGTCTTTATATATGAAACATGAATACCTCTGAACTTTTTATTCTCTCATTTCCTATTCTTTAATTATTTTATATCTCTATAATTAAAAAAACAGCCAAACTCAAACACATCCCAAAATAACTAAAGTACTCAAACACTAATGAATTTATCTGTTGTCAAATGTATTTTTTTTAATTTGCGTATGACATAGTATTGTCTTTTTCTATATTTGAAAGATCTATGGTACCATACTTATTTTCATTTTCTTTTTTCTAATTGTCTTTGTGAATCTCTTAGAGCTTATTAACTATCATTTTAAAGAAAAAAGTTTTGTCTTTAATATATTGGTTTGAATGATTGCCTTTATTTTATCCATCTTTGTTTTTATCTTCATTGTGACTTTTCTTTTTGGTTTTTATCTGCCATATTATTTGATATATATTTTTTTTGTATGGAATCTTAGACCACTAATTTTAAACCCCTTTGCCTCCTCTGGTAGGCTGAGTAGTGACCCCCAAGACATCCATCCAAGTCCTGCTTCCTGGACCCTCTGACTGTTACCTTTTATATGGCAAACAGGACTCTATAGGTGTGTTAGGGTTGATGATTTAAGATGGGAGGAAGAGCCTAGATTATCCAGGTAGGTTCAATGATGTAATTGCAAGCATCCATATGAGAGAGAGGCAGGTGAGGGAGTACTAAAGAGATGGAAGGCAAAATGGAGGCTGTGTGAAGTGTTGTGCTTCTGTCTTTAAAGATGGAAGGGCAGCCAGGAACCCTGCTGCCAGAGGTACAAATAATATAACTCCAGTGACTTTAAAAACCAAGGCAATGAATTCTTCCCCAAAGCTTCCAGAGGAATAGCAGCCCTGTCCACATTGTGAGTTCTGGACTGTAAAACCAGTTTTGGATTTTTGACTTCCTGAACTGTAAGAGAGTAACTGTGTGTTAAGTTATTAAATGTGTGTTAATTTGTTAGAGTGTTTGTAGGAAACCAATGCACTCATCTCATATTAGTCTATAAAGTTCTGTTTCTTTCTCTAGAATGAGTTAGCTGCAGAGACAATTTTTCACTCATTGTGTTCTCATTTTCATTTTTTTTTAAATTTGCTTTGTGATTTTTCTTATGATTCTTACTTGAAATTATGTGGTGTGCTTTTTAAACACTTAGGGGTTTTCTGGACACCTTTTATTTCCTGATTAATTTACACTGCTGTCATCAGAGAACATCTTCTACAGGACTTTGGTCCCATCCCTCAGTATGGTTTGAAATGTATTGAGATTTACTTAATGGTTCACCAGATGGTCTCTTTTGATGAAAATTATTTGTGTCCTTAAACTGGGTATGTTTTCTGTTACTATTAGGCACAGTGTCCTAAATGCAACTGATTCAATTTGGTTAACAGTGTTTTGAAAATATTCTATATCCTTAGAGATTATTTACTCACTGAATAAATTATTGAAAGAAAAGTGTTAGAGTAACTATGGTTATGGATTTATCCCTCCTTAAATCCATTTTTATTTATAAATTCTATTAATTGTATAAATACTTGGTTTTTAGTAACTTCATAAGCAACTAGACCAGGTCATTCATTCCAAAATGACCATATTTATCATGGTCTTGAAGTGTATTTTAAGATTCTTAAAAAAAAAAAAAAAAGCAAGTTTTCTTATGCTTACTCTCTGCTTGATATCCCTTTTTGTTTTCAGTCTTGAGTGTCGGAATGTCTTTTACTCATTTTAATCTCTAATTAATAGTACAACTTAAAAATATAGAAGTAATTCATTAATAATTTTTTTTGAGTGATAACTATTTCTCTGCAGTATGGAATTTTAACCCTAGAGTCCACTGACTTTATCAGAGAGCATGAAGATGCTTCACAGAGAGTCAAAATATTAAACAAATTGGTGTATGTTTTTATGACATTGCCTACATAGAGCTTTTGTTAAAGAGGTTTTAAAATGCTGCTCAGGTAAGTTTATTCCTAAACAAAGTTAGTGTAAGAGCATTATTAGTCTTGAGTGTACTGTGGGAACATGAGTCCAGCATTGATTTGAAAATCATTTGAAATTCATATGCACTTTTGTATTAAAGAGGAAAATGCAATTTAATTCCTTAAATCAAGCACAGTCTGCTTTTCAACAATGCATAACTCCATAAAGAAAAAGTAAATATAAAATGCAACTGACAATACATGAGTGACACCACAATTCAGAAATAGCATTGATTCGTATATATTTTTTTCTCAGCACATTCAAGCTTTTTACTACAACGAACTTGTAGCTGAAAATAAGTTTTCGCTCAGACAGCTAAAGCCAGTCAAATTCTGCTGAAATAGAAGTGTGGCATGATCTCTGTCCGTTAGTTTAACTTTACATTCCTCTTTGAAAGTGTTTATTTCACCATTTTTTTTTGTGTGTGGAAGAAAGTACTGCTCCACCTGTCCTTTCTGGGGAAGTTTTTCTGCTCTTGTTTTTCTCAGCTCCAATCCTGTTTCATCATCCTATCTATCAAACAACCTTCACAGTCTATTTTTAAAGATAAATTGTGTATTTACTAGGATATCCTTCATTTACTAGAAATGTTACAGCATTATTATTTTGATTTATGATTTTGCTATTGCTCCTGTTACAAAGTTTCATAGATTTCAAACGTTGACCCTCTAATCTATTGGTATTTATTCACCAAGACTTTTCCAAAAGCACTTAAATAATGTTAGAGCAGAAACTCCTATACTCCTTTACTGAATTTAAAAACTCATACCATTTGACTTTATCACGTAATTACAAACATATCATTAACATTTAGTATATCTTTAACTCATTTGAAGGAGGTGTACTTTATATATACATAGATGCCTAACCTGATTTTTCATCAACAACAAAAAATGAGCCTGAAAGTATATTGATTTCACATAAACTCACCTAAATGCGCTGATCTGCAGCTTTTTACGTAAGTTATCTTAACACTATGACCAAAAGGTATTTAGGAACCATAACGTTAAAAAGCTCTGGAAATTTGATTGCTTATTTACTTTTTACATCTGTTGTAAATAACTGAACTGTCATGAAGTAATCATCAAGGAATTCTTCTACAAATTTAAATTGTTTGTGCATTTTAAGATATTAAGAATGTTAATATTATGTTAATGATTGTTGACATCATGTTAATATTAATATTAAAATTAGTATTTATGTTAATATTAGTGTCTATGTCCGTAGATTAGACCATGCTAATCTGTGAGAAGACAGTTAAAAGACAATATATAACAGTTACCTAGCCGACAAAGCCTTTAATGTCCTTAAAATTCTTATAGTTGTTTAAAAATAAAACCAAGTGGTAATAAGTAGAAGTTAGTATTGACTTCATAATTAATGAAAGAAAAGAGAAAGGGTAACATAATTGCTTCTCAGCAAAGCTTTAAAAATGAATAAAGCAAAACAATAGCAGAGAAAATACTATACCCTAGAAAATGATATACTGTTTTGAGATTCATTTCAAGTTCATAATAGATTTTGCTTCTCTGCTTTTGTAGTAAGATATTTATTTCATGCCCAATTTACAGCAAAGCCAACCACAGAATCCCTTATAAATGTGAGATGAAGTTGCTTTTTACTTTTTGAGCTACACCAGTCTGACATTAGGTAAACCTAGAAGATCCTAATGCCATGTTGAGAGAAAATGTGGGCAGGAACTTTTCTGGTGTCCTACTGAAGGAAATACTATTACTATACTAACAAACATCTATTCAACTATTAAAGATCCATTTTGGTTAACTCTATCTAGGTTGGACCCTCATATGTGTATTTCATATTCTATTACAAAATTCTATCAGATGAAAAGAGCTCTGGTACATGACAAATAAGCTGGCAAATCTGAGCAAGCATTCTCTCTCTTATTGGGGTACTGATAATACACATGACTTAAAACCCACCCATCAGTGAATCAGTGAACCAGAAAAACACGCAACCTATGTAGTACCGTTGTAATAGGAAGAGTCTCATAATGGCTAGCTGTTCTAATGAGGGTGTGAACTCTCATTTAACATGAGGGCCTTGGTGTGATCAGGTAGGGCATGCACAGAGTATTTAATGGTTAAGAAGCAGTCTTGGTCTTCATCACCTAGGCTAGGGAGTCTTTCTATATTTCTGGGTATTTACACTAGTAGCAGCTTGTTGTTTGCTTTTCTTCCCCCAGCTATGTTTGAATTGTTGGTTTACTTTTCATCAAATTAACCTAGAACACATTTATGATGCTATGGGTCTCAACAATAGAAACAGGTTGTAGGAATGTGGAAAAAATTAAACTATTGTGACCCCTCCATTTTATTTATAATGTACCTTTTTGATGAGTTTCAACTGAAGTCTATAGTATTTATTAAAAATTTATATTTAATATTCAATTATTAAAATAGATTTTTCAATATTGGTTAAAATTTTCAAAATAAATTTAGTCTTATTGTACATACAAAAAATACTACCTACCTTTATATACTGAAGTTATATAGCCATGTATTATCTATAGCCAATGATAAGCTGAAGTTACCCTTGAAGGTCAAGGGCAGATTTCTCTTATGTAAATGTGATGTGTTCAAAGGTTGAGCAGGTATTACCACATACTGTGAGCCTCACTAGACATCCCTCAAAATTGATCTTGAAAGAGAAAGCTTAGATCCATGAACTTTTTTCCAGTCTCTCTTTATCCACATGAGAATAATCACAGCAACACATTCTCATATCATATTATTAATATAATCAAGGGGCAATGAGAATCACTATCCTCACTACCCACTGACCTACTCCCTAGCAGTGAGCATTTCTGGCCATATTTTAGTTCTATAAAATTTACTGCCTTCTTTAAATTACAATTCTTTTAAATATGCACATAGGAAATTTGGCTAAAATTTACCCTACTCTCCACCTTATTTTAAAATCTTCAAATACATTAATAGTTTTAATTTCCTCACAGGTCCCACTTCATCTTCAAATAACATAACTAAAGCCCTACTTTTATACATACCACAGATTCCAGTTCTCTTTTTGTAATGAGTCCTCATTCCCTTTCACCGTCCAGACCCTCACAGCTGTAATTATATTTTTACTCTGTCAAAATTATAACCACTATAGGACATTCCAAGATGTTCTCAAAATTGGTTGTAAAAAGTGAAAAATTGGTGATATTCCCCTGTAGTACCATGATATTTAAATAGGATTTACTTCATAGACAAATATTGTTAGGATTTTTTTGTCTTTCCTATTGGTCAGTGTCATGATCTCTGCTATTATTCACAGCAGAAAGTTCCCAGAATAAATTTTGAGTTATCTATAATAGTTTTTTTTGCTTGTTTTGTTTTGTTTTTAAGGGATTCCCTGATAGGTCAGTTGGTAAAGAATCCACCTTCAATACAGGAGACCCTGGCTTGATCCCTGGGTTGGGAAGATCCTCTAGAGAAGAGATAGGCTATCAACTCCAGTATTCTTGGGCTTCCTTGTGACTCAGTGCAGGAGACTTGGGTTCTATCCCTGGGTTGGGAAGATCCCCTGGAGAAGAGAAAGGCTACCCACTCCAGTATTCTGGCCTGGAGAACTCCATCATATAGAAGTTGAGTTGTAGAATGTGTAACTACCCGAGGAAACCAAATGCTTTATTTCTAATCTTCTTGTATAAAGGCAACTAATAGCAAAACATGGACCAAGAAAAAAAAAAAAAAGACACTTGTGAAACAAAAGGAAGATGGTCCAGAAGGTAACATGAAAGACTTAGTATAATAACCAAAATGCCTTCAATAGGTGTAGTTGTAGTCTTTAAATTTGGCTATAATGATTAGTAAAATTTTATTAACACCCATCTTATTAGCAGCTGACATTAATAACTTGAATGTTCAAGGCAACGAACTTTTAAGAACCTACTCTGCGTCATCTGTTTACATTAACGCTTTTCTAATGAGCAACGGAAGAGAAACTGGGTCTGTGAAGGAAGAATCACATCTTATAAAAAATAGAATTGTGTGTTAATAAAGTCTCCTTTTCCCTTTCTCATGATGTCACAGTCCTCTTTCCCCTACTGGCCAAAAAGAAACTTTAAAATAAATTAGTTTGGCAAATCAAGGCATATCAGGCTAGTGTATGTTTCTTTCACATAAGAGTCCAAGGCCTGTGTGTAAGTGGAAAGGCTAATTTGGAAGGGGGAGGGATTATTTAAGGACCATAAGTGCTGGCTTTATCTGTCATTTCTTAAAGTCTCATTTCCATCTGTATCCTAAAGGCCAATGGCAAAAGAATATGGGAGACACATTTGCTTTCCAAAAACTTCAGCCTGGACTTTTACAAATATATCACATGGCAAGATCTAATCGCATGGCCACAGTGACCACGAGGGTAGCTGGGAAGTGGGGATTAGCTTTGGCTCAGGAAGATCTGGTGTGAATAGTCAGGAAGGTCTGCCAGAGAAATTGCTGTGTGGTGTCCATGTACTCTCAGTAGCTGAAGGAGAGTGAAAATAAACTCCTTTAGACAATAGGTTGGAAAGATCCACTGGAGAAGGGATAGGTTACCACTCCAGTATTCTTGGACTCCCCTTGTGGCTCAGCTGGTAAAGAATCCACCTGTAATGCAGAAGACCTAGGTTCTGTCCCTGGGTGGGGAGGATCCCCTGGAGAAGGGAATGGCTACCACTCCAGTATTCTGGCCTGGAGAATTCCATGGACTGTATAGTCCGTGGAGTTGCAAAGAGTCGGACGTGACTGAGCGACTTTCACTTTCAGACACCATATACTCACACTGTTATTTTTGTTTTATTGTATTTGGTTCCTAGAAAACAGTCTTTTAAATTCTAGTATGCAGCTTTATTTCCCACAGCATGTGTTGTATGAATTTCAGTGTACATAAAGTTATAAAAATACCATAGTGAAAGTTTGTCTTGTATTTTCATTAGATATGCACTGTGTAATGAAAGAATGATTTTCTCAAGAACATCCTATTCCAGAAACAATTTTTTTAATCTAGGGTTTTTTCTCATAACACATTTTATAGAAAGTTATTAACATGAAATGAATTTCAGTAAATGTATTTGTATGGAAACAGATGCATGTATACAATTCTCTATAGTCCTCCTTATGTTAACAGATATATAGATTATTTGAAGAATTAAGTGGCAATTTTTAAGAGAATAATTCCCCCAAATGTTTCCAACAAGTTCCAGGTAGAAGTAATGTAAAGAATGTGTTCTCTGAAAAAAACAAGGAATATGGATTTTCTCTGTCATCCAGTCATAAGGGGGCCTCAAACTGTATTCAGCTTTGGATTTGAGTTGATGCTCCATCAGAATAATAGTTAGATGGACAAATAACCTCCTGAAAAATTATCTTACCCACCTCTACCAGGAATCTGATAACGTTATTAATTTTTCAATTTGCTTCATTGTTCTAAAAAAAATCTATATTGTTAAAGTTTTGGCAAGCCTTGGTACATTCTTTGGTCTAAAGCTAGTTTTGCAATTTGTTAAATGAAAAAAAAAAAGAAGTAATCCTCTATATGGTACAAGATAAATATATTTTAAAATGTGAATTCTTTTATCTTTGATCTGAAGGTCTACCACAAAATGTTCCCTGGCTTCAGGCTTTGCTGTGATTTAAAGCTGTGCTTTGTACACAATTCACCTGAATAGACATGACCTAAGGTTACCATGGACTGCCAGGGCCTTTTGTTGCTCAGCAAGGAGTGAAAAGGAGCTGGGCCTCTCAGTCTCTAAACAAAGAAATATGGGAAGAATGTGCTAATTAGCAGTGAGAATTGAAATGTTTAGATGATGTTCTTGGGAAAGAGGCTAAAGTCATATTAAGTGCATACAACTAAAAATTATGGCTGAACAGAAACTTGAGACACACCAAATTTAGTCAATTTATATCAAGGAAAGAATAAAGTGTACAGATAAAGACAGAAATATGATGTGAAATAAGAGCCCTCACCCTACAAGCCTGAATATAAGCAGCAGTAAATGCTGGCTCTCTAACAATGGGCCCATTACACAACTGGAACAAGCCACGAAACTAAACCACTGCCCTTCCAAGTGAGCCAGAATCTCCCTTACCACCAAATGTACCACCCATTCCGGTCACTGCTGGTGAGTCTCCTGAACATCCTCTCGTGTTGTAATCCACCTAAGTACTGTTGATTAGTACTCAAAAGAATACTGTGACAGTTAAACTACCAGACCTTATATTCCTGATATCTGTATTAATTATCTTTGGAGGAGTCTTCTCTGATTGTACATCCCTTTTGTAATCAAAATTTCAGAAACAAAGAACTGGTTAAAACAAACAGATGTTTATTCAGGGTCTGTCAGGGCTGTAACCTGGAGACACAGATTCCAGAAACACTTGAATGGTGCTCCTCTGGACTAAAAAAATGGAGGAAGCTTATAAAGGCAAAACCTGTAAAGTTGCAGTTAGTTATATAAGGTGTTAGTCAAGAATTATTATTGGAGCTCTGTGTGTATGTGTGTCACTTCAGTTGTATCCAACTCTTTGCAACCCTATAGGCTGTAGCCCACCAGGCTCCTCTGTCCCTGGGATTCTCCAGGCAAGAAGACTGGGGTAGGTTCCATCCCCTCCTCCAAGCGATCTTCCAGACCCAGGAATGGAGTTCACGTCTCTCATATCTTTGGCATTGCCAGGCAGGTTCTTTACCACTAGTTCTAACTGGAAAGCCATAACTGGAGCTGGCAACAAGTAAAGGAGCTTGCTAAGCTAGGATTGGTTGGGGTCTGAAATGATCGCCTAGTATTAAGAGGAACAGTGACAGACTTTATTTTTTGTGATTTGGGGGCTCTAAAATCACTGCAGATGGTGACTGCAGACATGAAATTAAATGATGTTTGCTCCTTGGAAGGAAAGCTATGACCAACATAGACAGCATATTCAAAAGCAGAGAGATTACTTTGCCAACAAAGGTCCATCTAGTCAAGGCTAAGGTTTTTCCAGTAGTCATGTATGGATGTGAGAGTTGGACCATAAAAAAGCTGAGAGCCGAAGAATAGATGCTTTTGAACTGTGGTGTTGGGGAAGACTCTTAAGAGCCCCTTGGGCTGCAAACAGGTCAAACCACTTGATCCTAAAGAAAGTCAGTCCTGAATATTCATTGGAAGGACTGATGCTAACTCTGAAACTGCAATACTTGGGCCACCTGATGTGAAGAACTGACTCATTGGAAAAGACCCTGATGCTGAGAAAGATTGAAGGCAGGAGGAGAAGGGACGACAGAGGATGAGATGTTTGGACGGCATCACCGACTCAACAGACACGAGTTTGAATAAGCTCTAGGAGTTGGTGAAGGACAGGGAAGCCTGAAGTGCTGCAGTCCTTGGGGTCTCAGAGAGTCAGACATGACTGAGCGACTGAACTGAACCAATTAAGGGGGACCTTGAGAACATAAAGGTGCAGCTGGTGGATGTTTTTCCAAATATGCCCGGTGGTGTCCTTGATTTGCTACAGTTCTTATTGATTCTTATTGATTGCCTGACCAAACTACAATCACTGCACTATAATTTCAATTTGTCATCACCTCCCACACTTGTATCCCTATATCATTCTAGAATAACCTTCCTGTCACCCAAATATTTTCTCATGTACACCCAAATAATATCACCGTGTACTCTGAAATCTATGGAATATCTCTTCCTTGGAAAATAAACTCAAATTCCTAACTTGTTTCTTCTCCTTGCTGTCACTTGGACTCATTGCACAGCTTCCTTTGCTGTTCTCTCTGGATGGTGGGGACTGAGCCCAGCTTGATGCTCTGTTGCTTCTAAACTTCTCCCCAGCCCCTCCCTGCCCATGCTTAAGTAGCTTGGCCCCACGCAGAGAAAGGCCACTAAGCTAGGTCATCTCTTCTCTTTATTTTCAAGTAAGCTTCAATTTTGTTGATTTTGGAACTTACATCTTTTATGCTTTTTGCAGATTTGCCATCAACTTTGCTGATATTCCATCCAGAATATCAAAGAACACCCAGCCTTAGTATCTTGATATAGTTACATTCACCTTTTCTCCCTGGGTGGCCAGGGAGAAATGATATTTCTCCTTTTTAACTATGAGGCTGCAGGTTTTTTTAAATGTATGTTCAAACTTCTCATAGTTCCATGTCTTTTCTCCTTCAGTTACCCTTACTACCTTTCTGCCTTAACTTCAAGAACTCAAATTTTGTGACCCCCTAAGTGTTTTGCTTCTGTTTTGATGTTGTTGACAAGCAATTCTATTTGTGTATGTCTTAGCTTTCCAGTTTAGGAACAGTGTTAAAAGAAACTCTCATTTCACATTGCCCTTCCCTTAAAGTCACTTCGCAAAACTCCAGTCATGGGAAACTCCAAATGTATGTTGTTACAAAATTTTAAACATATTGCTAGTTTGAATTCAGAGGATTCATTCTGAGTTGTGCTCTCCATCTTGTGGGATAATCATCTATTTTATTCAGATTCTTCACAATAGCTATTTATTTTATTTTTTTGAAATGTTTTTATTTATTCTTTTAATATTTATTTATTTATTTTTCTTTACAATATTGTATTGGTTTTGCCATACATTGACATGAATCTGCCATGGGTATACATGTGTTCCCCTTCCAGAACCCCAGAAATTCCACTGCTGGGCATACACACCCAGGAAGCCAGAATTGAAAAAGACACATGTACCCCAGTGTTCATCGCCGCACTGTTTACAATAGCAAGGACATGGAAGCAACCTAGATGTCCATCAGCAGACGAATGGATAAGGAAGCTGTGGTACATATACATGATGGAATATTACTCAGCCATTAAAAAGAATACATTTGAATCAGTTCTAATGAGGTGGACGAAACTGGAGCCTATTATACAGAGCGAAGTAAGCCAGAAGGAAAAACACAGTAGCTATTTAAGTTGTTTTCCAATTTCTTTAAACATTGAATCTTACAAATTTTCCTCTAGCAGTGGAAAAACTCAAATCTCTTTACAGAAAAAATAGCATCTAAGTTTCTGCCATTCAGCCTACAAATATATTTGTATTACCATTCACTATTTCTATGTTTCCTCCTGATTCTCTTTACAGTCACTGATTATCTATATTCTGGAGGTCTTTCTCTGGCATACCAGCACCCTTCTAACTCTTTAATGAAAGTTTTAGTATTTCAGCATATTTTCCATGTTAAATGATCACACCCTACCTTCTTCCTCTTTAAAGCAATGTACACAGTTATTATACTCTCATCCTTGTATCCGTCCCCACAGTTACAGCCTCATTTTTCTTTTGAAACAGTCAAATGTATTCCAATATTTACCTGTTTTATTTCTTTAACATTTGTCTACCTCTCCTTCCACAGCAATCTTTACTTTCAGCAACCCAGTGGAATGACTTTGACAGTGATTAACTTTGATGATAGATCATGGCAGTTTCAGTTAGTCAACAGATGTATTATCAGAAGAGCAAAACAATAGTGATTTTACTATGTAATAGTCCTTAGAAAACATAATTGCCAGAATTGAAGTAACGTGCCTTTCTTTATAGAACCATAGACAATTTTATTTTTAAATAATTACAGGTGTTTTAGAAATTCAAAGGTATTGAGAGTGAGACATTAACACTACCATCATAGTTAAAAAATGAAATGAATTTCTTTTGTAAGCTTTATAATCTAGGTTTGTTAAATACAGATTGAGAGCTTGTCATTTTCCCAGCTCCATATGGAACATTTTAGACTAGAGTTCAGAAAATGGTGATTCAAAAATTATTTAGACCAACACTACCTTTTCTCATCAAGAAAAAACACATAATCTGTATACTGTTGAAGGTATTTTAAAAAGATTGGATACTTTTCTTTCTTTGCCAGTTCATTAATTTTCATTGCCAAATGAAATTTTTTTTTAATTTTTATCTTTTGATATGAAAAGGGAAAGGCTACCCACTCCAGTATCCTTTACTGAAACTTTGGCTGCCTGAAATAATATGATGTACATCCAGAATAATGTTATTCAAAGTGCTGATACATTCTGTCAGTAAGTACAATGTTTAAATGACTTTACAGATTGATAAGCAACTGTGTGCAATGAAAGAGTGCTAGTCTCTCCATGTAAATGTCATGAACTAAATTGGAAGAAACTGATCAGTTATGATTCTCTTAAGATTGTCTTCTAACTTAGCAATAAGTGTGAAACTTTTGCATCACATAAATCTTTTAAAATGAGTTTTGGTAACATAGATAAAACAGTCCAGCATCTATGAGAAATCAACATGTATATTAACACTCATTTTATGGAATTGTTTTAATTTCAGATCTAATCATCAAACCACTTATTTGCATATTTTTCACCACCATTATTTTTATTACCATAGTGTTTGCTGTATACATGGCATTGTTCAGATGCTCTATCAATGAAACTGTGGCCTAGGCTTTATTATGTATAAAATAATATTTAATGACTAGTACTAAAAATTTTGTTTTTAGTAGATATTTATGTGCTAAAATAGCACTGCTCTATTTTAGTCTTTGTGAGGTGGTAATAGTTATTTTTCACTGTTCTAATGAGCAGAAAAGCATGGCTTTTCAGTAGAAATGGGATATAAAATTACTATATAATGACCTAACTTTTAAACCTAATGTCTAATTGACTTGAGTTACTGGAGCTTGAAGGATTGATTTCTAATTTAAGTATTCTTTGAGTGAGCTAAAATATAAGCATGCTCCTAGTTAAGCCCAGAATGATTCGGGTATTGGTATAAGACCAGTATCTATCTATTTAGGAGATGTTACTCCAGGCATTTATAACATGCAAAGCTCTAAGGATTTTTGAAATTTCTTTAGGCAGCAGAAACTAAAAAAACATATAATTAAATGTGTTGGTCAGATCAATAAGACCTAATAACACTTGTAATTAGGTTGCTTAAATAAGTATTCAATTTGTATGTATACAGTTGTCAGTTATTTGAAAGTCATTTAAGTGTTCAAAGACAGATAATTTATTGTTTTTTCTGTATCTAAACTGAGAACCATGGTGCTAAAGTATAGTTTTGAGCTAATTTTGTTTAGGCATTAACTATAGGTTCTTTAAATATAAACAAGTATATTAAGGTTTACCCCTCTTTTTGACAATACAATAAATCAAACATTTAACCTAATTTTTAGCATTGTTCAAACTGATGGTATAACACGAGGGCTGAAAAATGTTTTATGTAAAACTCAATTAATATTTTCAGATTCTTGCACCATACGGTCCCTGTAACAACAATTCAAGCCTGCTGTTTTTAGCAGGATATCAGAGATAGACAGTATTTAAGAAAGTGGGTCTGCCTGTGCTGTGATAAAACTTTCCTTGAAAACACTAGAGTCAGCTGGGATTTAGTTTGACCACTCATATAGAAAATAGCATTACAATTAACATGAATTAGAAAGTAATATAATGTCCAGGAGATTACCTTCTCCAAAAAAATGTTCTAAATTTTTATTTTAAATGAATTCAAAGACAAGTATGTCTCTGTCTAACAATATGTTCAAATTATTAAATACTGCTTTAGGAAGACTAGAAATATTTTAAAATAGAAGAAGCTTCTTTGCTTGAGAGATCAAGACTGAAATTGAAAAATACCATAAAACAAAGCAAAAGCTGTTGCATGTCATTTGCTTGTCACACAACTGGGTCTTCTGAAT
The DNA here is from genome assembly GCA_007570785.1 of Antilocapra americana. Lineage (NCBI taxonomy): Eukaryota > Metazoa > Chordata > Mammalia > Artiodactyla > Antilocapridae > Antilocapra > Antilocapra americana. The sequence goes on from ML662441.1 coordinate 9,394,024, forward strand.
CTACTCTGAGTCTTAATCTTGCAACTACAGCTGAAATGAACATTTTATAGGGGCAAGTATTAAAAAGACCTTGGTTATCTCAGAGTTTTTAAGGTATTTTATTTTTGTTTCTCATAAGGTAAAGTTTTCCCCATTAATAACTATGCTGGCAATTATACAGTACTTAGTAAATGTAAGTGCATAAAATAATGAGTAAATATTCATTTTTTCTCTATGAAACTTAAATATTTTCTGAATGTATTGTTGCTGACCAAAGTTTTAGATAGCTAACAAAATTATCAGAACCTTATCACTGAGAAAATGTACTTTTCCCCTGTCACTATAAACAATCAACTCATATATCAATATTGAACACCAATTATGGCTAAGCACTACTATTACATCTACTGGGGACTGAAACCTATAAATATACATAGGATATTTAATTTTAATTTTCTGTCCTTTCCATCTAGATCTTTAATAATCTAGAAGGACAAAAACAATAATTATGAAAAGTATATTGAGGGAAATTTCAAAAAGAAAAACTCATTCAATTTATTCTAGGAATGGGTGACACTTAGGTATAATATCTAACAAAATTTATTGGAGTTTCTTATGACACACTTTAATATTTAACATGTACTTCATTGCTGGGAATCCAACACTGAATGTACTAAAAAATGGACAATTAAATGAAGCTTGACTAATTTCCTCCTTGACTTTTCACTCCTTGATGTGTGTGCGTGTGCATGTACATGTGTATTTTATGATGTGACTGGGAACTAATTTCTTCCTCTTTGTACTAAATGGGCTAACTAAAATACAAGCATCATCCCTTATGTTCAGGATCATGTGACTATCACTATTGTAAACAGAGTAATTATGAAAAGAATAATAATTTCATCCTTACACATGAATTTGGGGCAAGTGTATGAAGTCTACAAAGTAAGAAGTCAATGGGAAATGTAATTTTGATGACTATTTTACTTTCTTGGATTCCTCATAGAAAGTGGTATGCCACCTCTCAAACAAAATGGGAATGCTTTCTCATCTTTAGTTTCATTAGCCAGTACCAGAAAATAAATTATTTTCTTTAAATTCTACAAAATCTATAGACTTTGCTATGTTGTTGGATATGGTTTTCTTTAAAGGAGTCAGGATATCACAATCAGGAGCAACATTCTGAGCTGGGTGTATAGGCAATAAAAAAATACTATGAATAAGAAATACCACTATGAAAGAGATCCTTATATAAACCTGAAAAAAATCCAAGATGATTTTATAAACTGAAGGATTCCTAAAGACCTAAAAAGCTTTTGATCTTTTATGAAAGAATATTGATTTTCATTTCACTTATCCAGCATACTTGAGGAAACCTTTCTAAAAGCTATCTATCAACCTATTCAGAAGAGCCTTTCATTTGGCAAACATTTCACTTCTCAGAAGGGATTCAAGAAGATGAAAGGGACAAGAAAAAATGCATACCCAAAATGAGCAAAGACAGGGGTGTTATTAAAAGTCAGGAAGAACTTCTGAGGATAGTAAAAAACTTTCTATTTTTGAACTGAAGTATGGTTTATGTACAATGTGTTAGTTTCAGGTGTACAGCAAAGTTATTCAGTTTTGAATGTGTGTATATGTACATATATATAGATAGATGTATATGTATATATATATATATATTCTTTTTAGATTCTTTTTCCTCATAGATATGGAGTATAGTTTCCTGTACTATACACTAGGTCCTTGTTTATTTCTTTCATATATAATAGTGTGTATATATTAATCCCCAAATCCTAATTTACCCATCTTCTCTGCATTTATTCTTTGCAATCATAAGTTTGCTTTCTATGTCTATGATTCTATATCTGTTTTTAAAATGTGTTCACTTTTTTTTCCTTTTTTTTAGATGTATAAGTGAAATCATGTGATATTTGCCTTTCTGTGTCTGGCTTACTTCAGGACTACAGTCTCTAGGTCTGTCCATGTTGCTACAGATGACATTGTTTCTTTATTTTTACGACTGAGTAATATCCTATTGTGTGAATATACAACATCTTCTTCATCCACTCATCTGTCCGTGGACGTTTCGGTTGCTTCCATGTCTTGGTTATTGTAAATATGGCTGCAGTGAACACTGGGGTGCATGTACCTGTTTGAACTGTAGCTTTCTCCATATATATCCCCAGGAGTGGGATCACTGGAAAATGTGACAACCCTATTTTTACCTTTTGATAGAAACTCCATACTGTTTACCATTGTGGCTGCACCAGTTTATATTCCTACAAGCAATATAGAAGGATTTCCTCTTCTCCATACCCTTTCCATCCTTTATTATTTGTAGACTTTGACGACAGCCATTTTGACTGGTGTGAAGTAATACTTTATTGTAGTTTCATCAGAGAAATATAAATCAATTAGTGATGTTGAGCATCTTTTCATGTGTCTTTTGACTATCTGTGTGTATAATTTTGCAGAATGTTTATTTAAATCTTCTGCCAAATGTTGTATTGGGTTGTTTGTTATTAAGGGTTTTCCTGGTGGTTCAGTCGCTCTTGAGTTGTATAAGCTGTTTGTATATTTTGGAAAATAATCCTTTGTCAGTGGCATCCTTGGAAATATTTTCACCTATTCCATGCATTGTTTTTTTGTTTTGTTTATGGTTCCTTTGCTGCACAAAAGCTTTTAAATTTAATCAGGCCCCACTTATTTCCATTAGCTTAAGAGACAAATCCAAAATGGTACTGCCGCAATTTATGTCAGAGAGTTCTGCCTATGTTTCCCTGTAGGGGATTCATAGTATCTGATCTTACATTTAAGTTTCGCATCCATTTTGAGTTTATTTTTATATATGGTGTAAGAGAATGTTCCAATTTCATCCTTTTACATGTAGCTTTCCAGTTTTCCCAGCACCACTTATTCAAGTCTGCCTTTTCTGATTTGTATATTCTTGCCTTTGTTGAAGATTAATTGACCACAACTGCATGGATGCATTTCTGAACTTTCTATTCTGTCCCATCTATCTATAATTCTGTTTTTGTGCCAGTACTATGCTATTATTATCACTGTATCTTTGTGGTATAGTCTGAAGTCAAGGAACCTGATTCCTCCAGTTCCATTTTTCTTTATCAAGATTACTTTTAGCTGTTTTTTTTTTTGTTGTTGTTGTTGTTTTTAGTATATCCATATAAATTAAAGTGTGTTTTCTTCTAGTTCTATGAAAACTGTCACTGGTAATTTGATAGGGATTGCATTGAATCTGTATGTTGCTTTGGGTAGTATGGTGATTCTAATGACAGTGTTTCTCCCAATCCAATAACACTGTATATCTTTTCATCTGTTTGTGTCATCTTTGATTTCTTTATCAGCATATTATAATTTTTGGAGTATAGGTCTCTTGGTTGCTTTTTTAAATTTATTCCTATGTATTTTATTCTTTTTAATATGATGGTAAATGAAGTTGTTTTGTTCATTTCTCTTTCTGATATGGAACCAGTCATCCAAGTCCAAGAAGTGCAAATATCTTTCTGGTTTTAAAATATTTCAAAAATACAATGGATATGAATAATTTCTTTAAATTTTCTTCACCATTCATTTTTCTCTTCACAGTAGTTGAAAACAAATGTTTACTAGAATATTGAAACAAATGGCTTAAGCAGAAAATTAAGCTAAAACAAGTAAGTTGATGTTAAACCATCCGAAACAAATTTTCACTAGTATTTATTTTGGGGTGTACTTAAACACCTACATCTGCTATGGGTTTTATATTGGAAGGGAATTTGCAATACTAGACATTAAAGAGTATAAAAGTATTCAAAGTCATCTCATGTAAATGTTTATCCCCTATTTCCCCTACTTTCCAAGTTTATATATAATGACTGCATAATTAAAGTGAAGTGAAGTCGCTCAGTTGTGTCCAACTCTTTGTGACTGTAGGCTAACAGGCTCCTCCATCCATGGAATTTTCCAGGCAAGAATACTGGAGTGGGTTGCTATTTCCTTCTCCAGGAGATCTTCCCAACCCAAGGATT
>ML662441.1:9398133-9564206 GCA_007570785.1 Antilocapra americana
ATATATATACTAACATATATTAGCTACATGTTAGCGCTGCCTTATTCTAATGATATTTAAGGTAAATCTTATAGATTAAAAATAACATTTTAGCATATAAGTGATCTAAATTAATAATTTCAAAATAATTACTTTTTGTAGATAATAACTTGTCAAGAATTGATATTGTCAAGAATCAATATTCTCTGACCAAATTACTTTGTGAATTTGGCACCTTTTAATTTTTTTCTGTAATGAATGTAAATGATGAACAGATGAGAGAGAATATTTTAACGTTTATATGCAACCCAATTTTTTGTGTGCTAATCACTGAGCCAAATCTAGCTGTGGTCAAATATATGTTCAAAAAATGCCATTTTAGTTTTCTTGTAACAATATATTATTCCCCATTGATCTACTATTAGGCATTTTTCTCCTCCTGTAGTGTATGTAACTCTCATCCACAGTCATTTCTAAATAGTAAGCTACAAATGTGTTACACAATTTTGTTAAAGGCTTATACTTAAAATTTTAGGAGACAAAGAATGACTTAGGCATAGGAAGTGAAAGTCCCTCAGTGGTGCCCGTCTCTTTGGGACCCCTTGGACTATACAGTCCATGGAATTCTCCAGGCCAGAATACTGGAGTGGGTTGCCTTTCCCTTCTCCAGGGGAATCTTCCCAACCTAGGGATTGAACCCAGGTCTTCCACATTGCAGGTGAATTCCTTACCAGCTGAGCCACAAGGTAAGCCCAAGAATACTGGAGTGGGTAACCTATCACTTCTCCAGCAGATCTTCCTCACCCAGGAATTAAACTTGGGTCTCCTGAATTGCAGGCAAATTCTTTACCAACTGAGCTATCAGGGAAGCCCCTTAGGCATAGAGATCCCTCTAAATTCAGGATTTAATGTGAATTTTGCTTCTCAGTTGAAGAAATACCACTTGAAAGAAAAAAGCCAGCCTGAGCTTGAAGCAAGGAGTTGAACAATTCTCAGGAGAGAAACAAAAGGTTCTGTGGGAAAAAATAGGCCTTGGTAGCCAGAGGGAATGGAGGGCTTCTCACAACCAGATTGGAACTTCTAGTAACAGAGACTATTGAGCATATGAAGCAAAGATTATGATGAAAATGCAAAGAAGATGGTAGGAAATGCAAAGGAGAATAAGATCCCCTAGACACACATCAAGTTTGCATCTTCTAATTCTATTTTATTTCCTCTGCAAAAGTCAAGATAAGAACTTTCTTTTGTCTTTCTGTATCACAGATTTAGAGATCTCATTAATGAGGATACTGAGAAATCTCTCCACAACTAATAAGTTTAAGGAATAAAATGACACTGATAATTCTGTTGCTTTTGAAAATTAGTTCTTACCAAATAATGGACAACTTTTCTGATTTTTTTTTCTTGGACTATAATTGCTTCACAATGTGTGGTCTCTGCCATGCATCAATGTGAATCGGTCATAAATATATATCACTCCTTCCTCTTTAGCCTCCCTCCCTCTAAAAATTTTTATTAAAATATTTCAATTCCTTAAGCCTTATTTGAATTTCTTATTTCCCTTTATTTGAAGTTTTATTATTCTTGGTTTTGTTCTTTTATGTCAACATCAACATATTTCATATTTTATTCCTACTTTTAACCCCCAAATTACACACACATGCAATTAATTTTACCTGCTTTAGCAGAAAATTAGCAAGAAAATTTAGGGAATCCCCATCATAAGTTATATGCTCATAATCTGAAACTCCTAGTAACTCCTGCAAATCTTTAACAGTTTCTCCCTCCAGATAGACGGTGAATTTTTGAGAGCAAAACGAGAGCCAACGCATACAATAGCTGGAGGCTGTGCAAGTACACTATGAATAAATATGGAATGAATAACTACCAGATAAGCTGACTAAATAGTCCCTATTTAATGTTAAATAACACATGCAAATTCACTGACCTAATACTTTCGACTGATTCTGTTAAGTGTCACTCAGATGGCGGCTGGCAATTCCCCTTGTTCGTCTCCATTGAGATCCTTGTACTAGGTAGGTACTTTTTTTTTTTTTCCTTGACTTTTGACTTTTTTTTTTCCTTTCCCCTTCTGCAAGATAGCTTCCTTTATACATAAGCAGTTTCTTTAAAACTGAATTTTCATTTCCCTGAGCCAGGTTTTCCAATCTTAAAAGTAAAATTTTATCAGTGCTAAAGCTAAGCATTTTTACATATTGTTTGGCATTAGTGTTCTGTTGTACATGCATTTTTAAATCACTTAACGAACCCACCGATTGTGAAACATCATCTATTAAAATTTCACATACTTTCAAATGGAGCATTAAATTTATCATACACAGACGAAATTAAGATAGGAGAACTAAGGCTGAACATAATGGATTTGCAAGAATGTGAAAGAAATCAATGATTCAGCATTTTCAATTAATAGTATATTAAATTTCTGCAAAACTGCTGGAGTTTGATAAAAGCATCCATATTCCTTAATATTGTTGAGATAAAGAACGTCTCTACAAGGCCTCATATAAATGGTGACTGGCATTCCTAGCAAGATTCAGTATCTTAAAGATATACATCAACTATGAACCCCACGTATTACTTTATTTTTCTTTCTCCATTAAATACAGTTGAGTCTGGGTCTGTTCAAATACAGGAAAATAAGGAAAATGATTTTTTCTTCTATGCATATATTCTCTTGGTAATCAAATTTTTAAGTTTTAAAATATTGAAATGAAACCTGTTCATCCAATTTCTCTTTAACTGAATAAGGACTTCACTAGATTAATTTAAAAAAAATGATTTCTTCAATTTAATGGTTGTAATTATATTCTTGTTTTGCAACTTAAAAAGAGATGATTCATTTAAAAATTGACTGAACACTAAAAAATTGGTGTGGTTGTGGAAAACAATGGATAAAACGGATACGTTTCTTCCTAAAACTTTAGAAAAGTATATTCATTATGTGTATAATGTGAAAAAGTTATGACAAACTTAACGGCTTAACATGATACACAGTTTTAATTTCACAGTCTTTGTGAGTCAAGAATCTGGATACTATGTTTCTTGGTCCTTGGCTTAGGGGTCTCTCATGAAGCTACAGTCAAGTTATCAATATCTCCTGGGTTTCATATGAAAATCTTATTATGTGATTGCAGAGAAAAAGAGAGTGAGCCTGGCATTCAGGCAAAAAAAAAAAGAGGATTTATTAGAGGGAAAAGAGAGAGTAACTGGCCCTAAAGGAGAACTAAGGTCCTCTCTTTCTGACAGAGTCCTGCTTATACCCCACCAATGAAAAATTTTCTGAAGGGATGGTCACGTGGCCGGAGATCTGGAATCTGGTGGTCTCGCAGCTTTGAGGAGATAGGTGCCAGTGAGTTAACAGGATGCCATTTGGGCAATTTGGACAGTCTCACAGATCACTGTGATTTATTCTTTGTTTGTTATGTTGACATACTGAGCCATCTTATCAGTGAGACCCCATGTAGGCTCTATCACATCTAATTGGGGAAGGATTCAATTCCAAGCTCACTTACATGGCTGTTGGCCATGATTGACTTGATTTGAGAATATTAAACTAAGGTTTTCTGTTTTCTAGCTGGCTGTTGACCAGTGGTCACCCTTAGTTCTCTGCCACATGGGCTTCCCTGGCATGACAACTTGCTTCATCAAACCAGCAAGGGAGAGAGGAGTAAAATAATCTACTAGATAGAAGTTACAATTTTCTTTTAACCTAATCCCAGAATGGGCACTATTGCCATATTCTATTGTTTAGAAACAAGTTACCACACCAGCCCACTTTCAGGGAAAGGGATTATATAACAACTTGAATGCCAAATGTAGAGAGCACTGTGTGCTTCCCTGGTAGCTCAGCTGGTAAAGAATCCACCTGCAGAATGAGAGACCTAGGTTCAATCCCTAGGTTGGGAATAGCCCTTGGAGAAGGGAATGGCTACCCACTCCAGTATGCTGGCCTGGAGAATTCCATGGACTATATAGTCCATGGGTTTGCAAAGAGTCAGACAGGACTGAGTGACTTTCACTTTCACTTTACTTTCAGAATCATTGTAAGCCATCTTAGAGTCTGGTCACAACACGATATTAATTGCAAGAGAAATGTCTTGCAATTAAAAAAAAAGCAGCATTATGTACAATGTAAGAGAGATGTGTGTAGGACCAAATGATAGAGTTCAGTTTTGATACTTAGAAGCTACGAAGGAAACCATATTGCAAAATAATTTTTTCCTTAAAAGTATTTCATGGTTTTTAAAATTTGATTATCCAAATTGTGTTCTTCATTGATGGTGTAGAGTTGCATTATAATGAATGGAAATGTGTTTTGAAAAATGCAGTTGAAAAAAATAGTAAGATCATGCATATATCTTTTAAAAAAGTCAGGCCCCCATACCCCCAAAAGGGATACCATATAATAAGAACAAACATGTACACAGTAACACCAGGACGAATTCTTATACATGCATGTATGTTCAGTCATTCAATCACATCCAAATCTTTATGACCCCATTGACATTAGCCTGCCAGACTCTTCTGTCCATGGAATTTTCCAGGCAAGAATACTGGAGTGGGTTACCATTTCCTTCCCTCATTCATGATCTTCCCAACCCAGGGATCAAACCTGAGTGTCTTGAGTCTCCTGAGTTAACAAGTGGATTCTTTACCACTGCGCTACCTGAGGCTATGTTAAAGTAAATCTTTAGTCAAATACAATTAATGAAATATTTGAAAGTCTTCAAAATGGAAAAAAAAGAGAACACTGAGTATGCTCACTGGAAACAAGGCATTGTCTTGTTCACCACCAACATTATCTGATTTTCTTGGGTTTCTGAGACTTGCTATGTTTTTAAATTAAAATGATTACATTGGTGCAAAAGCAATCACAGTTTTGCATCGTTGATTTTTGAAGCTGGATAATGAATACATTCCTAAATAAATGTGGTTATGTTATACATCATTTTAGCACACATTTCTCTGTGTGTGTGTGTGTGTGTGTTTTTTTTGCTAATAACATTACTTGCTGTTTATTTTATATTTTAGACTAGGGAAATGTTTCATAAAAGTCACATTTGAGTGATTTTCTTATTTGAGTTAAAAATGTGTTGTAAGGCAGCAGAGACAACTTGCAACATCAACAATGCATTTGCCCCAGGAATTGCTAAGGAATGTACAGTGCAGTGGTTGTTCAAGAAATTTTTCAAAGGAGATGAGAGCCTTGAAGATGAGAAGTGCAGTGGACAGCCATCAGAAGTTGACAATGATCATTGAAGCTGATCCTCTTAAAACTACATGAGAAGTTGCTGAAGAGCTCAGCTTTGGCCATTTTATGGTCATTAAGCATTTGAAGCACATTGGAAAGGTGAAAAAGCTTGGTTAATTGGGTATCTCATAAGCTGATCAAAAATTTTAAAAAAAATTGGTATTTTGAAGTGTCATCTTCTCTTATTCCATGCAACTACAATGAACTGCTTCTCAGTTGGATAGCAATGTGCAATGAAAAGCGGATTGTATATGACAATTGGACTGAGAAGAAGCTCCAATGCACTTCCCAAAGCACACTTACATGAAAAAACAGGGGAGGGTCACTGTTTGGTGGTCTGCTGCCTGACTGACCCACTATAGCTTCCTGAATTGGGAAAAAGCATTACATTTGAACAGTATGCTCAGCAAACCAGTGAGATGCACCTAAAACTGCAATGTCTACAGCTAGCATTGGTCAAAAAAATGGGCCCAATGCTTCTCCAAGATAAGGCCCAACTACACATTACACAAGCCATGCTTCAAAAGTTGAATGATTTGGGCTACGAAGTTTTGCCTCATCTGCCGTATTCACCTGATCTCTCACCAACCAACTACCACTTCTTTAGGTGTCTTGACAACTTTTTGCAGGGAAAATGCTTCCACAACCAGCAGGAAGTAGAAAAACTCTTTCCAGGAGTTCACTAAATCCCAAAGCATGGATTTTTAAGCTATAGGAATAAACAAACTTATTTCTCATTGGAAAAATGTGTTGTATGTAATGGTTCTTATTTTGACTAATAAAGATGTGTTTGAGTCTAGTTATAATTATTTAAAATTCAGTAAAAAACCACAATTACTTTTTCACCAACCTAATACCAAATTGACACAGACTTTATCTTTTGTACCTATTTGTGACATGAGAGTTTAAAAGACATTTACACTTGAGTACTAATATATGACACTGAAAACATAGTCAGTGATGTGTGAGCTGATTAACAATTTCATAATTTTACATAATTTTTTCATAATTTTAAAATACTCCAAGTTTGTCATTGAGAAATGATATTAAAATTTATAGCCAGCTATTGTAAATTGCAATAAAGAAACACTTCATTAAGTTTTAGTAATAAAGAATGAAGGACATCTTTTAGAAATGAAAGAGGTATGGATTTAATTAAAATGTCAAATTATTATTGAAACAAAGGTCATAATCATAAAATGTGATTGAAAGAAGTTCATTACCTGTACCCTAATGTGTTCTTTGCATTTCAAAATGCATTTTACATATTTGCCACTTAAAGAATAAATACCATATTATTAAAATGAATGAACTAAGATAAGAATTATTATAAACTACATATTTTAGGGAGTTTTCTTAGATATTCAGTTTTTTTTATCTGTATGTGCAATTTACTTAAATCTCTGGACAAGTAAACTTCTTTATAACATTAGAGGCAAACACAATGATGGTCTTCAATATATTAAAACTTTCTTTATGTCACGTAAGTACTATATGAATCCTTAGAGTGTAAGGTATTTACTGTCAACCTTCTGATATGTATATAAATTGTGAAAGTAACTATGAATGGTTATTAGTATTACATATTAAGTGATGTAAAGCATCATGCATTATTATAAAAAGTGAAGCAGTATATAGGATGTACACTTAAGGATTTTTTGGGGTTGGTATAGTTGCTCTTTTTCTAACCCTTTGGTGGTATATGGAGGAAGATAGTATAGTGGAAAGAATATTCCCCTGGGAATAAGAATTGCTTTAGCTGTGTGATACTGGAAATAAATTATATTTTCTTAGGCTGTGTTCTCCACATCTGTCAAATAAGAAGATAAATTAATTCTATGATCCACTGTATATATAAATCTATATTCTCAAAATCTTCATAGATGTACAGGAAATCATAAAAATTGTAGATATCTTTCATTTTCTGCCTGTGCAGAATGAGGTTAAAAAGGTCATTTTCTATCTTTTATTTTTGTAAGTCATACAAGGAAATATATCCAGCATTTGTAGTCAGATATACACAATGAATTATCTTCTAGAGAACATTTAAGAGCAGATTTGAGGGTGCAAAAGACTCTATAATAATGACGCAAAATAGAAACTTTCTAGTGTTATAGACATCATGATGGAGATGCACAAAACTCCTAATGCGAGTTCAAACTTGTGGATAAATCTGTTAATAATTTTTTAATAAAGTTTAACTTTTGTGTTGATTTTTACTAGTACCAAAACACACTCTTTGTAAATAATGAGATGACAGTTAACCATAATAAGCTTTCTATATTTTACACTACCTAATTTTTGAATTGTCAAATTCCTTCCTCAAACAATTCTACCCCTATACATAAATACCAATGAAATACAAAAATATTATAGGAAAGTGTTTTATGCTGTTGTTATTTTGAAGAGAAATAATAAGTAACACCACTCCTTATTAATTAGGCAAAAGAAAAAAAAATAGGAGAAACTCTGCCCTAAAATTATTTCACCTCATTTTGGTTGTCCAAAACAGAGGACAACATATATACAACACATAATTTGTATACACTGCTGTTTTTATTCTCTAATGGATATATTCTATTCTGTGAAATCAAATCCATGTAAAATTTTGTTTGACATTCTTAATAATAGAATTTCTTTACTGATTGAAATATCCCTAAGGGGGAGAAATATGGTATTTCATGTACATAATATAGTCAGTATCAAGTTCACTTAGGGATTTTATTTGTTTAAGGAACTGAACTTTCTGGATTAAATGTAACTTTAAAAGTAGATCTCAAAAATGTAATTTGTCAGTCTAACAGTTTTAGAAATGAAGTCACATTCAAGACTTCATAGACTTCCCTGGTGGCGCAGATGGTAAAGCATCTGCCTACAATGCAGGAGACCTAGGTTCGATCTCTGGGTTAGGAAGACCCCCTGGAGAAGGAAATGGCAACCCACTCCAGTACTTTTGCCTGGAAAATCCCATGGATGGAGGAGCATGGTAGCCTACAGTCCATGAGGTCACAAAGAGTTGGACACGACCGAGCAACTTTACTTTCTTTTCATATTCAAGATGGTCTGCTGCTGCTGTTAAGTCACTTCAGTTGTGTCCGACTCTGTGCAACCCCATAGATGGCAGCCGACCAGGCTCCTATGCCCTGAGATTCTCCAGGCAAGAATACTAGAGTGAGTTGCCATTTCCTTCTCCCAAGATGGTCTATTTACTAATAAATCATTATAAAGAAGCTTTCAAACTGTGCTTCATGTTTACCAGAAATAGAATTCTGACTGAATTATGATATATGATTATATATATAATGTCATATATATGATATTATAATATATAATTATATATTATTATGTAATATTATTGTGCAATTATTATTATATAATAATATAATATATATCATTGTATAATATATACTGTTATATATTATATATGATCCTGACAGTATATACTTATCCCATCACTAACTAGATTTCCCCTATTATTTTCTTACAGTGAAGCATCATATAAATTTGTTTAGGAAAGCAAATGACTTGTTCTAGTGAGGAATTTTCAATGAAGATCTAATTACACTTTGGAACACAGGATTCTTCTTATTAGATACTAACACTGAACAGCTTTTATTCTTTCACATTTTTGCACTGTAATTCTGTGTGTCTGGTTTATCGCTTTTACCTATGTTGATATTCAAAAAAATGAAAGGGAAACAAAATGAATGCACTGATTTTTAGAGGAGCAAAGTGAATATTTAGATGAAATCCTTAAAAAGCTACATTAATGTTAAGTTCTACAAATATAAATTGATTTTAAACAGTTAATCTATTTTAGTTATGACTCACAAAAAGTTAAATTATACTGTATATTACAATATAACAATTACACTGCTGAGCAGAAGTAATGAATATTTAAATTAGAAAGTATAAGCAACTGATATAGACATTAGAAGTTTAAGATAATATAAAAATATTGCAGTAGGAAAAAAACTTTTCATATGACAAAGTCAGTGAAAATACAAAAGAATCTCTACCTATTTTGATTATGAAATAAAAACTGAAATCTGGTGTTGGTTGTATGAAAAGAAAAATGTTTTCAAACCCAAGTAATTATCAGATGTAGAAACTTGAGCTCTTGATTGACAGCCATTTAGCTCTATAGATTAAGCAACTCTAAACAAAACATGGTTGCATTCCAAATTTTCATTTAAAGTTGTTTATATCAGTGTAATTTCACATAGAAACGTATGTCTGAAAAAAGGTATATGAGCATAATGCAGCTGAAAAGGAAATTTTAGAATATATTACCAATGAATATGAAGCAGAAGTAGATGTTTCTCTTGAATTCCCTGACTTTATCTATGATCCAATGGATATTAGCATTTTGATCTCTGGTTCCACCTCTGCATTTTCTGAATCCATTTTGTACATTTGGAAGTTCTTGGTTCATATATTGCTGAAGCCTAGCCTGAAGGATTTTGAGCATAACCTTGCTAGCATATGAAATGAGTGTAATTGTATGGTAGCTTGAGCATTCTTTGGCATTGCTTTCATTGGGATTAGAACGAAACCTGCCCTTTTCCAGTCCTATGGCCATTGCTGAGTTTTCCAAATTTGCTGACATATTGAGTGCAGAAATTTAACAGCATCATCTTTTAGGATTTGAAATAGCTTAGATGGAATTCTATAACCTCCACTAGCTTTGATCATAGTAATGCTTCTTAAGGCCCACTTGACTTCATACTCCAGGATGTCTGGGTCTAGGTGAGTGACCACACCATCATGGTTACTGGGTCATTAAGACATTTTTTTTTGTTATAGTTTTTCTGTGTGTCCTTATCACATCTTTTTAATCTCTTCTGCTGCTTCTAGGCCCTTGTCATTTCTATCCTTTTTGAGTCCATCTTGACACAAAATGTTCCCTTGGTAGCTCCAATCTTCTTCAAGAAATCGCTAATCTTTCCCCTTCTATTATTTTCCTCTATTTCTTTGCAATGTTCATTTAAGAAGGCTTTCTTATCTCTCCTTTTCCTGTAGAAAATTCTTAAAGAGATGGGAATACCAGACCACCTTATCTGTCTCCTGAGAAACCTATATGCCGGTCAAGATGCAACAGTTAGAACTGGGCATGGAACAATGGACTGGTTCAAAATTGGCTAAGGATAACATCAAGGCTGTATATTGTTTCTCTGCTTATCTGACTTATATCCAAAACTGCCGTTGTTATTTTCAATTGCCAAGTCATGTCCAACTCTTTGTGACCCCTTGGACAGCAGAATGCCTGATTTCCCTGTCCTTCACTGTCTCTCAGAGTTTTCTCAAGCTCATGTTCATTGAGTCAGTGATACCATTCAGTCACCTAATTCTCTGTCATCCCCTTCTCCTCCTGCCCTCTGTCTTTCCAATGAGTTGGCTCTTTGTACCAGGTGCCTAAAGTATTGGAGCTTCAGCATCAGTCTTTTCATTGAACATTCAGGGTTGATTTCCTTTAGGAATGACTGGTTTGGTCTCTTTGCTGTCCAAGGGATTCTACAAAGTCTTCTCAAGCACTATAATTTGAAAGCATTAATCTGTTTGTGCTTGGCCTTCTTTATGGTCTAGATTCTCACATTCATACATTTCTACTGGAAACATCATAGATTTGACTACTGGAAACAATATAGCTTTAGCTATATGGACTTTTGTCAGCAAAGTGATATCTCTGCTTTTTAATACTCTGTCCAGGTTTGTCATAGCTTTCCTTCCAATGAGCAAACATCTTTAAATTTCATGGCTGCAGTCACCGTCTACAGTGATTTCAAAGCCCCCCAAAATAAAACCTGCTACTGTTTCCATTTTTCCCTGTTTATTTGCCATAAAGTGATCGGACCAGATGCCATAACCTTAGTCTTTTGTATGTTGAGTTTTAAGCCAACTTTTTCACTCTCCTCTTTTATCCTCAAGAGGCTCTTTAGTTCCTGTTCACTTTCTGCCATTAGGGTGTATTATATACATCTCAGGTTGTTGATATTTTGCCTGCAATCTTTTTTGTGTGTTTTGTTTTCCTTTTTTAAATTATTTAATTTATTTTAATTCAATGCTAATTGCTTTTGCAATATTGTGGTGGGTTTTGCCATATACTGACATGAATCAGCTATGGGTGTGCATGTATCCCACCATCCTGAATGCCTCAACCACCTTCCTCCCCACCCTATCCCTCTGAGTTGTCCCAGAGCACCAGATTTTGAGTGTCCTGCTTCATGCTTCGAACTTGCACTGGTCATCTATTTTACATATGGCAATATACATGTTTCAATGCTATTCCCTCATATTGTCTCACCCTCACCTTGTCCCACATAGTCCAAAAGTCTGTTCTTTACATCAGTGTCTCTTTTGCTGTCTTGTATATACCATCTTTCTAAATTCATATATACTCATTAATTTACTATATTGGTGTTTCTCTTTCTGGCTTACTTCACTCTGTATAATAGGCTCCAATTTCATCCACCTTGTTAGAACTGATTCAAATCCATTCTTTTTATAGCTGAGTAATATCGCATTGTGTATATGTACTACAACTTCCTAATTCATTTGTCTGCTGATGGACATCTAGGTTGCTTCCATGTCCTAGCTATTGTAAACAATGCTGCAATGAATATTGGGGTACATGTATCTCTTTCAATTCTGGTTTCCTTGGCATGTATGCCAGGCGTGGGATTGCTGGGTCATATGGCAGTTCTATTTCCAGTTTTTTAAAAGAAATCTTCACACTGTTCTCCATAATGGCTGTACTAGTTTGCATTCCTACCAGCAGTGTTGGTAGGAATTGAGGGTTGCATGTTCTCCATACCCTCTCCAGCATTTATTGTTTTTAGACTTTTTGATGGCAGCCATTCTGACTAGCGTGAGATGGTGCCTCATTGTGGCTTTGGTTTGTATTTCTCTGATAATGAGATACTCAATATTTTGAGTATCTTTTCATGTGTTTGTTTATCATCTATATATCTTCTTTGGAGAAATGTCTGCTTAGTTCGTAGGTCCATTTTTTGACTGGGTATTTTATTTTTCTGTTATTGAGCTGATGAGCTGCTTGTATATTTTGGAGATTCTTTGTCAGTTGCTTCATTTGCTATTATTTTCTCTCATTCTGAAGGATGCCTTTTCACCTTGCTTATAGTTTTCTTTATTGTGCAAAAGATTTTAAGTTTAATTAGGTCCCATTTGTTTATTTATTTTTTTTTATTTCCATTACTCTGGGAGGTGGATCATAGAGGATTTTGCCGTGATTTATGTCAGAAAGTGTTCTGCCTATGTTTTCCTCTAAGAATTTTATAGTTTCTGGTCTTAAATTTAGGTCTTTAATCTGCTTTGAAATTATCTTTGCATATAGTGTATATGAAGTGTTCTAGTTTCATTCTTTTACAGGTGGTTGACCAGTTTTCCCAGCAGCACTTTTTAAAGAGATTGTCTTTTCTCCATTGTATATTTTTGTCTCCTTTGACAAAGATAAGGTGTCCCTATGTGTATGGATTCATTTTTTGGCTTTCAATCTTGTTCCATTCATCTATATATCTGTCTTTGTGCCAGTATCATACTGTCTACATGACAGTACCTTTGTACTATATTTCGAAGTCAGGCAGGTTGATTCCTCCAGTTTCATTCTTCTTTCTCAAGATCACTTTGGCTATTTGAGATTTTTTGTGTTTCCATACAAATTGGAAAATTTCTGTTCTTGTTCTGTGAAAAATACCATTGGTGTCTTGATGGGAATTGCGTTGAAGCTATAGATTGCTTAAGGTAATATACTTATTATCACTATATTGTTTCTTATAATCCATGAACATGGTATATTTCTCCATTTAGTTGTGTCATCTTTATTTTCTTTTATCAGTGTTTTATAGTTTTCTGTATATAGATCTTTTGTTTCTTCAGGTAAATTCATTCCTAATTATTTTTTTTCTTTTCATTGCAACGGTGAAAGTGATTGCTTCCTTAATTTCTCTTTCTGTTTCTCATTCTTAGTGTATACGAATGCAAGAGATTTCTGTGCATTAATTTTATATCCTATAATTTTCCTATAATCAGTTGATAAGCTCTAGTAATCCAAGGGAACATTTCATGCAAAGATAGGCTTGATAAAGGATAGAAATGGTATGGACCTAACAGAAACAGAAGATATTAAGAAGAGGTGGCAACAATACGCAGAAGAACTATACAAAAAAGATCTACACGACTCAGATAATCTCAATGGTGTGATCACTCACACTCAGCTAGAGCCAGACATCCTGGAAGGTGAAGGAGAGTGGGCCTTAAAAAGCATCACTACAAAAAAAGCTAATGGAGATGATGGAATTCCAGTGCAGCTATTTCAAATCATGAAAGATGATGCTGTGAAAGTGCTGCACTCAATATGCCAGCAAATTTGGAAAACTCAGAAATGGCCACAGAACTGCAAGATGTCACTTTATATTCCTATCCCAAAGAAAGGCGATGTCAAAGAATGCTCAAACTACTGCACAATTGCACTCATCTTGCATGCTAGTAAAGTAATGCTCAAAATTCTCCAAGCCAGGTTTCAGCAATA
The DNA here is from genome assembly GCA_007570785.1 of Antilocapra americana. Classification (NCBI taxonomy): domain Eukaryota; kingdom Metazoa; phylum Chordata; class Mammalia; order Artiodactyla; family Antilocapridae; genus Antilocapra; species Antilocapra americana. The sequence goes on from ML662441.1 coordinate 9,411,933, forward strand.
CATGAACTGTGAACTTCTAGATGTTCAAGCTGGTTTTACAAAAGACAGAGAAACCAGAGATCAAATTGCCAACATCTGCTGGATTATCAAAAATGCAAGAGAGTTCCCAAAAAACATCTACTTCTGCTTTATTGACTATGCCAAAGCCTTTGACTGTGTAGATTACAATAAACTGTGGAAAATTCTGAAAGAGATAGAAATACCAGACCATCTGACCTGTCTCTTGAGAAAGTTGTATACAGGTCAGGAAGCAACAGTTAGAACTGGACATGGAACAGCAGACTGGTTCAAATAGGAAAAAGAGTACGTCAAGACTGTATATTGTCACTCTGCTTATTTAACTTATATGCAGAGTACATCATGAGAAATGCTGGGCTGGAAGAAGCACAAACTGTAATCAAGATTGCCGGGAGAAATATCAGTAACCTCAGATATGCAGACAGCACCACCCTTATGACAGAAAGTGAAGAGGAACTAAAAAGTCTCTTGCTGAAAGTGAAAGAGGAGAGTGAAAATGTTGGCTTAAGGCTCAAAATTAAACTAAGATCATGGCATCTGGTCTCATCACTTCATGGGAAATAGATGGGGAAACAGTGGAAACAATGGCAGACTTTATTTTTGGGGGCTCCAAAATCACTGCAGATAGTGATTGCAGCCATGAAATCAAATATCACTTACTCCTTGAAAGGAAAGTAATGACAAACCTGGATAGCATATTGAAAAGCAGAGGCATTACTTTGCCAACAAAGGTCCATCTAGTTAAGGCTATGGCTTTTCCCCAGTGGTCATGTATGGTTGTGAGAGTTGGACGGTGAAAAGGCTGAGTGCTGAAGAATTGATGCTTTTGAACCGTGGTGTTGGAGAAGACTCTTGAGAGTCCCTAGGACTGCAAGGAGATCCAATCAGTCCATCCTAAAGAAGATCAGTCCTGGGTGTTCATTGGAAGAACTGATGTTGAAACTGAAACTCCAATACTTTGGCCACCTCATGCAAAAGAGTTAACTCATTTGAAAACACCAAGATGCTGGGAAGGATTGGGGGCAGGAGGAGAAGGGGACGACAGAGGATGAGATGGCTGGATGGCATCACTGACTTGATGGACATGTGTTTGGGTAATCTCTGGGAGTTGGTGATGGACAGGGAGGCTTGGTGTGCTGCAGTTCATGGGGTCACAAAGAGTCGGACGTGACTTAGTGACTGAACTGAACTGAACTGAACTGATGCAGATGATCATGTCATTTGCAAACAGTAAGAGTTTTACTTCTTTTCCAATCCATATTTCTTTTTTTTCTCCCTTTTATTGTTTTTGTCATACAATGCCATGATATCACCATGGGTTTACATATGCTCCCCCTCCAGAAACTCCTCCCTCCCCCCCAGGAAATCTCGATGCACCAGCCCCGAGAATCAGTCCTGGGCTGGCGATTGATTAGACATATGATAATTAACATGTTTCAATGCCATTCTCCCATATCATCCCACCCTTTCCCTCATTCAGAGTCCGCGAGTCTATTCTATACATCTGCATTCCTTTTGCTGTCTCACATGTTGGGTTCTCGTTACTGTCTTTCTAAATTCCATATGTATGTGTTAATATACTGTATTGTTGTTTTTGCTTCTGGCTTACTTCACTCTGGATAATGGGCTCCAGTTCGGTCCATCTGAGTAGAATTGATTCAAATGAATTTTTTTTTTAATGCTGAGAAATATTCCATTGTGTATATGTACCACAGCTTTCTTATCCCTTCATTAGTTGATGGGTATCCAGGTTGCTTCCATGTCATGGCTATTGTAAACAATGCAGCGATGAACATTGGGGTACAGGTGGCTCTTTCACTTCTGGTTTCCTCGGTGTATATGCCCAGCAGTGGGATTGCTGGGTCATATGGCAGGACTATTTGCAGCTTTTTAAGGAACCTCCACACTGTTTTCCATAGTGGCTGTACTAGTTTACATTCCCACCAACAGTGTAGGAGAGTTCCTTTTCTCCATATCCTCTCCAGCATTTATTGCTTGTAGATTTTTGGATTACAGCCATTCTGACTGGTGTAAAGTGATACCTCATTGTGGTTTTGATTTGCATTTCTCTGATAATGAGTGATGTTGAACATCTTTTCATGTGTTTGTTAGCCATTTTTATGTCTTCTTTGGAGAAATGTCTGTTAAGTTCTTTGGCCCACTTTTTGATTGGGTCGAAATTTTTATTTTTCTAGAATGGAGCTGCAGGAGTTGCTTGTATTTCTTTTATTTCTTTGTCTCCTTTGACTGCTGTGCCTAGGACTTCCAAAACTATGCTGAATAGTAGTGGTGGGAGTGGACACCATTGTATTGTTTCTGATTTTAGCAGAAATGCTTTCAATTTTTTTCCATTGAGGAAAATGTTTGCTGTGGGTTTGTCATACATGGCTTTTATTATGTTGAGCTATGTTCATTCTATGCCTGCTTCCTGGAGAGTTTTTTTTATCATAAACAGGTTGAATTTTGTCAAAAGCCTTCTCTACATCAATTGAGATAATCATATAGTTTTTATCTTTCACTTGGTTTATCACATTGATTGATGTGCGAATATTGAAGAATCCTTGCATCCCTGGGATAAGTCCACTTAATCATGATGTATGATATTTTGAATATTATTGGATTCTGTTTGCTATTATTTTGTTGAGGATTTTTGCATCTATGTTCTTCAGTGATAATGGTCTGTAATTTTCTTTCTTTCTTTCTTTCTTTTGTAGCATCCTTGTCTTGATTTGTTATTAGGGTGATGGTGGCATCATACAGTGAGTCTGGGAGTTTGCCTTCATCTTCAATTTTCTGGATGAGTTTGAGTAAGATAGGTATTAGCTCTACTCTAACTTTTTGGTAGAATTCAATTGTGAAGTCATATTCTCCTGGGCTTTGTTTGGTGGAAAATTTTTTTATTACAGTTTTGATTTCCATGCTTGTGATCGGTCTGTTAAGATTTTCTATTTCTTCCTGGTTCAATTTGGGAAGGTTATATTTTTCTAAGAATTTGTCCGTTTCTTCCAAGTTGTCCATTTTATTTGCATATAGCTGCTGATAGTAGTCTCTTATGATCTTTTGTGTTTATGTGTTGTTTGCTGTGATTTCTCCATCTTCATTTTCAATTTTGTTGATTTGATTCTTCTCCCTTTTTTTCTTGATGAGTCTGGCTGGTAGTTTTTCTACTTCATTTATCATCTCAAAGAATCAGCTTTTAGTTTTGTTGATTCTTGTTACAGTCTCCTTCATTTCTTTTTCATTTATTTCTGCTTTGATTTTTATGATTTATTTCCTTCTAGTAACTTTGGGGTTCTTCTATCCTTCTTTTTCTAGTTGCTTTAGGTGTAAAGTTAGGTTGTTTATTTGATGTTTCTCTTGTATATTGAGGTAGACTTGTATTGCTATGTATCTCCCTCTTAGAATTGTTTTTATAGAATCCTGTAGGTTTTGGGTTGTCACATTTTTACTTTAATTTGTTTGTATGCATATTTTGATTTCCTTTTTGATTTATGCCATGGTCTGTTGCTTGTTCAGAAGCATGTTGTTTAGCCTCTATATGTTTGTATTTTAATAGTATTTTTCCTGTAGTTGACATCTAATCATACCATATTGAGATCATAAAAGACGCTTGAAATGAGTTCAATTTTTATAAATTTGTCAAGGCTAGATTTATGGTTCAAGATATGATCTACTCTAGAGAATGTTCTGTGTGCACTTGAGAAAAAAGTGAAGTCCGTGCTTTGGGGTGAAATGCTGTATAGATATCAATTAGGTCTATCTGGTCCATTGTATCATTTAGAGCTTGTGTTTCTTTGCTAATTTTGTGTTTGGTTCACCTATCCATAGGTGTGAGTTGGGTATTGAAGTCCCCCACTATTAATGTGTTACTGTTAATATCCACTTTCATACTTGTTGGCATTTGCCTTACATATTGATGCGCTCCTATGTTGCATGCATATATATTTCTAATTGTTATACCTTCTTTTTAGATTGATCCTTTGATCATTATGTAATGTTCTTCTTTGTCTCTTATGACTGTCTTTATTTCAAAGTCTATTTTATCTAATATAAGCATTGCTACTCCTGCTTAATTTTGGCCCCCATTTGCATGAATATCTTTTTCCAGCCTATATGTGTCTGTATGTGCCCCTAGGCTTGAGGTGGGTTTCTTGTACACAGCATATATAGGGATCTTGTTTTTGTATCCATTCAGCCAGTCATTTTCTTTTGGTTAGAACATTTAGCCCATCTACATTTAAGGTAATTATTGATAAGTGTGTTCCCATTAAAATTTACTTTGTTTGGGGGGGTTTGATTTTATAAACCTTTACTGTGTTTCCTGTCTAGAGAAGATCCTTTAGCATTTGTTGAAGAGCTGGTTTGGTGGTGCTGAAATCTCTCAGCTTTTGCTTGTCTGTAAAGCTTTTGATTTCTCCTTCATATGTGAATGAGATGCTTGTTGGGTACAGTAATCTTGGTTGTAGGTTTTCCTCTTTCATCACTTTAAGTACGTTCTACCATTCCCTTATGGCCTGGTGAGTTTCTATTGAAAGATCAGCTGCTATCCTTAAAGGGATCCCCTGGTGTGTTATTTGTTGCTTTTCTCTTGCTGCTTTTAATATTTGCTCTTTGTGTTTGATATTTCTTCGTTTGATTAATATGTGTCTTTGGGTGTTTTGCATTGGGTTTAAACTCTGGAACTCTCTGGGTTTCTCAGATTTGAGTGGCTATTTTCTTCCCAATACTAGGGGAGTTTTCAACTATTATCTACTCAAGTATTTTCTTGTGCCCTTTCTTTTTGTCTTCTTCTGGGAAACTTATGATTCTAATGTTGGGGCATTTTACATTGTCCCAGACGTCTGTAAGGTTGTCCTCTTTTCTTTTCATTCTTTTTTCCTTTTTCCCTCTTTGCTTCGTTTATTTACACCATTCTATCTTCCGCCTCACTTATCCTCTCTTCTGCCTCATTTATTCTACTGTTGGTTCCCCTAGAGTGCTTTTGATGTCGGTTATTGAATTATTCATTATTGATCGATTCTTCTTTATTTCTTCTGGGTCCTTGTGAAACATTTCTCGCTTCTTCTCAATCTTTGTCTCTAGTCTATTTATCTTCAGCTCCATTTTGTTTTCAAGAATATGGATCATCTTTAATATCAATATTCTGGACTCTTTTTCAGGTAGACTCCTTATCTCCTCCTCTTTTGTTTGGTTATTTATCATGTTCCTTCACCTGCTGAATATTTCTCTGCCTTTTCATTTTGTTTAAATCGCTGTGTTTGGAGTGCCTTTTCTGCAGGCTAGAAGTTTGTGGTTTCTCTTAATTGAGGAGTCTGACTCCTGTGGGTTGGGTTTGACCAATGGCTTGTCCAGATTTGCTGGTTGGGGGAAGTTGTGTCTACGTTATGGTGGGTGGAACTCTTCTCTCTGTAGTGCAATGAAGTGTCCCATAGTAAGTTTGGGGATGTCTATGGGTTTAGCATTGTTTTAAGAAGCCCATCTTTTAATGTTCAGGGTTTTGTTCCTCTTTTGCTAGAGAATTATCGTGGTGTGTCTTTCACCAAATTTAGTTGCCTCTTGGATGGAGCTTGGTTTCAGTGTAGTTGTGGAGACTCTGGAGTGAGCTCTTGTCTATAAATGTTCACTGGGGTCAGGAGTTCTCAGATGTTCTTAAGTTTTGGAGTTAAACCTACTGCCTCTGGATTTCGGTCCTCCCTCAAGACTTCTCCATCCAAAGAGCATAGGAGTTAAAACCCCTAGGTTTATTGATGAAACAATTCTCCACAGTCAGGAACACCCAGACAAATTCACAGAGGTATATAGAGAAGAGAAGAGGGAGGAGGAAGATAGATTTTACCAGGAGGAGAAAAGGGAGAGTCAAAAGGGGAGAGAGGAATCAAGCCAGTAATTAAACCCCTAATTGAAAATGGATACTAAAGATTAGATTCTTAGAGGTACAAATTTGATAACAAATACAAAAAAACAAAGACTAAGAAGCTACAATAGAAGATAGACTCTCATAAATACAATATAAAAAATACAAACATGTATCAATCATAATAATTTCTAAAAATACATTTTTTAAAATAAAATAGGGTTTTTAATTTTTCGAAAGATAAAAACATAATAAATAGCTAAGATTTTTTTAATTAAAAGGTGATAATAAAAAATATATCTAGGAGTTTCTCTGGAACTGTTGTGGGCAATGTGGGGTCAGTTCCATGTGAGATAGTCCCTTGTTCCAGATTGTACTCATTCTCAAGGTGTATAGGTCCCCCTCAAATTTCTCCAGTATTAAATGCAGGGTTTTAATCTGTTGCACCTGTTACTTCCAGACCATTCCACCTTCTTTGTTTGTTTTGGCTTTCTCTGCAAGTCTCTTCAGTCTCTAATTTCCACCCTGACACAAGGGGTTAAGTTCAGTTCAGCACCTCAATCGTGTCCAAATCTTTGCAAACCCCATAGACTGCAGCATGCCAGGCTTCCCTATCTATCAACATCTCCAAGAGCTTACTCAAATTCATGTCCATTGAGTCGGTGAAGCCATTCAACCATCTCATCCTGTTGTCTCCTCCTGCCTTCAATAATTCCCACCATCAGGGTCTTTTCAAATGAGTCACCTCTTTGCATCAGGTGGCCAGAGTATTGGAGTTTCAGCCTCAGCATCAGTCCTTCTAATGAATATTCAGGACTGATCTCCTTTAGGATGGACTGGTTGGATCACCTTGCAGTCCAAGGGACTCTCAAGAGTCTTCTCCAACACCACAGTTCAAAAGCATCCTGTTTTGTCATTCAGCTTTCTTTATAGCCAAACTCTCACATCCATACACGACTACTGGAAAAACCATAGCCTTGAATAAACAGAACTTTGTTGGCAAAGTAATGTCTCTGCATTTTAATATGCTGTCAGGTTGCTCATAACTTTTTTCCAAGGAGCAAGCGTCTTTTAATTTCATGGCTACAGTCACCATCTGCAGTGATTTTTAGAGGCCCCCAAAATAAAGTCTCTCACTGTTTCCCCATCTATTTGCCATGAAGTGATGGTTGGTGCTGGACAGGGAGGCCTGGTGTGCTGTGATTCATGGGATCGCAAAGAGTTGGACATGACTGAGAGGCTGAGCTGAGCTGAGCTGATGGGACCAGATGCCATGACCTTAGTTTTCTGAATGTGGAGCTTTAAGCCAACTTTTTCATTATCCTCTTTCACTTTCATAAAGAGACTCTTTAGTTCTTCAATTTCTGCCTAAAGGGTGGTATCATCTGCATATCTGAGGTTATTGCTATTGCTTCCTTCAGGCAATCTTGATTTGACCTTGGGCTTCATCCAGTCCAGCATTTCTCTTGATGTGCTCTGCATATAAGTTAAATAAGCAGGGTGACAATATACAGTCTTGATTTTTTCCTTTCCCCATCTGGAACCAGTTTGTTGTTCCATGTCCAGTTCAACTTTACTTCCTGACCTGCATGCAGATTTCTCAGAAGGCAGATTAGGTGGTCGGTCTGGTATTCCCACTTCTTGAAGAATTTTTCACAGTTTATTGTGATCCAAATAGTCAAAGGCTTTGGCATAGTCAATAAAGCAGAATTAGATGCTTTTCTGGAACTTTCTCACTTTTTGAATGATCCAATGGATGTTGGCAATTTGATCTCTGGTTCCTCTGTATTTTGTAAATCCATTTGACCATCTGGAAGTTCATGGTTCATGTACTGCTAAAGCCTGACTTGGAGAATTTTGAGCATTAATTTGCTAGCATGTGAGATGAGTTTAATTGTGCGGTAGTTTGAGCATTCTTTGGCATTACCTTTCTTTGGGATTGAAGTGAAAACTGATCTTTTCTAGGCCTGTGGCCACTGCTGAATTTTCCAAATCTGTTGGTGTATTGAATGCAGCACTTTCACAGCACCATCTTCTAGGATTTCAAAGATCTCAGCTGGAATTTGCCTGCTTAGGTAGGTTTATTATCTTTTTGATGTAATAGTAAACGGGTCTGTTTCTTTAATTTCTCTTTCTTATTGTTCACTGTTCAGTTCAGTCACTCAGTCATGTCTGACTTTTTGTGTCCCCATGGACTGCAGCACACCAGACTTCCCAGTCGGTCACCAACTCCCAGAGCTTGCTCACACTCACGTCCATCCAGTCGGTGATGCCATTCAACCATCTCATCCTCTGTAGTCCCCTTCTCCTGCCTTCAATCTTTCCAGCATCAGGGTCTTTTCCAGTGAGTCCATTTTTCACATCAGGTGGCCAAAGTATTGGAGTTTCAGCTTCAGCACCAGACCTTCCAATGAATATTCAGGACTGTCTCCTTTAGGATGGACTGGTTAGATCTCCTTGCAGTCCAAGGGACTCTCAAGAGTCTTCTCCAACACCACAGTTTTAAAGCTTCAGTTCTTTGGTTCTCAGCCTTCTTTATAGTCCGACTTTCACATCCATACATGACTACTGGAAAAACCATAGCTTTAACTAGACGGACCTTTGTTGGCAAAATAATGTCTCTGCTTTTTACTATGCTGTCTAAGTTGGTCATAATTTTTCTTCCAAGGAGCAAGTCTTTTAATTTTATGGCTGCAGTCACCATTTGCAGTGACTTTGGAACCCAAGAAAACAAAATCTCTCACAGTCTTCTATTTGCTATGAAGTGATGGGGCAGGATGCCCTGATCTTATTGGGGACATTTCTGGGTATTAATTTTATATATCTTACAACTTCATCAAATTTATTGATGATCTCTAGCATTTTTTTGATAGCATATTTTAGGATTTTCTGTGTATGGTATCACGTCATCTGCAAACAGTGACAATTTACTTCTTTTCCTGTTTGGGTTCCTTTTTTTCCTTTTTCTTCTCTGAGTACTGTAGCTGGGACTTTTAAAACTATATTGAATAAAAGTCGTGTGAGTGGACATCCTTGTTTTGTTCCTGATCTTAAAGGAATTTTTTTTTTCTGTTTTTCCTCATTGAGAATTAGATTTGCTGTGGGTTTGTCATATATAGACCTTATTATGTTGAAATATGTTCCCTATATGCCCACTTCATGGAGAGTTTTTAATAATAAATGGGTGTTGAGTTTTGGCAAAAACCTTTTTCTGCATCTATTGAGATGATTATAAGATTTTTATTCTTCAGCTTGTTAACATGTTTTATTCACATTGATTGATCTGGATATATTGATGAATCCTGTATCACTGGGATAAATCTCACTTAATCCTGGTGTATGATACTTTTGATATGTTGCTAGTATTTTATCAAGGATGTTTGTATTTATCTTCATCAGTGATATCGGCAGGTAATTTTCTTTTCTTGTGGTATCATTGTCTGGTTTTAATATCAGGGTGATGATGACCTCATAGAATTAACTTGGGAGTGTTCTTTCCACTGCAGTTTATTGGAAATTTTTCAGAAAGATAAGTGCTAATTCTGTTCTAAATGTTTGATAGCATTTCTTTTGTAGCCATATGTTGCTGGACTTTTGTTTGTTGGAAGATTTGAATCACAGTTTCCATTTCAATACTTATGACTAGCGTGTTTATATTTTATATTTTTTCTTGGTTGAGACTTGAGAGTTTGTGCCTAAGAATTTGTCCGTTTCTTCTAGGTGGTCCCTTTTCATGGCATTTAATTGCTTGTGGCAGTCTCTTATGATCCTCTATATTTCTGTTGTGTTAATTGAAACTTTTCACTTTTAATTTCTAATTTTATTGATTTAAGTCCTCTCCCTATTTCTTTATGAATATGGATAAAGATTCATCAATTTTGTTTATCTTTTAAAAGATCCAGGTTTTAGTTTTGTTGATCTTCTCTTTCGTTTTACTCATTTACATTTCACTTTATTTCTGCTCTGATCTTTATGATTTCTTTCCTCCTACTTATTTTAGATTTTCATTTTTCTTTTTTCTCTAGTTGCTATATGTGTGACATTAAATTATATACCTGGGAATTTTTTGTTTGTTTGTTTCCTGAAGTAAGATTGTATTGCAATAATCTTTCCTCTTATAACTGCTTTGTTGCATCCCATAGGTTTTGAATTGCCTTGTTTTCATCATCATTTGTCTCTAGGTATTTTTTGAGTTCCTCTTTCATTTCTTCAGTGATATATTGGTTGATTCATAACATTTTGTTTAGCCTCCTTGTGTTTGTGATTTTCATAGATTTTTAAAAATGTAATATATTTCTAATCTCATAGGGTTGTGTTCAGGACAGATACTTCTTATGATTTCAATTTCCTTATATTTACCAAGGCTCGATTTGTGGCCCAACATATGATCAATATTGGAGAATGTTTCATGTGCATGTGAGAAGAAAGTATATTCTATTGCTTGTGGATGGAATGTTCTAAAAGTATCAGTTAAGTACATCTGATCTAATATGTCATTTAAAGCCTGTGTTTCCTTATAGATTTTCTGTCTGGATGCTCTGTCTAGTGAAGTCAAGTCCCAGAATTGCAATAACTGTGCACTTGGACCCACTGTGGGATCTATGGGGGAGCTCAGAATTCTTGCCTTGTCCAGTACCCCCATGTATATGCCCATGAAGCCCACTGCTGCTAAAGCTAGACCCATCTCTGCTGTAGGAGAGAACTCATCCATTGGGATGCTCCACAGGCACTGAGTTTACAAAGCCAGTAGTGTGATTTGTAAATCTCTGGTCCCTGCATCTCTGAGGAGTGATTTCAACTCCTCTTTGTCAGTTACACAGCTCCTAGGGTTCAGCTATGGTTTCAGCCTCACCTCTCTGTTTAGGATTCCCACTGGTGTCTGCTTCCAAAGCTTCCCAGGAGCACACACACATTTTGCTGGGTGGTGGCAGAGCTGGTGGCAGGTGGGGACTGTGGGCCCACTGGGACTGGTATAAATAACCCACAGTTTTTCAATACAATCCCAAATTTCTCAGTAATGAAGTTCCAAGAGCAAAATAGGTATTCAGTAGAGTTCTATTTTTTTTCCCTTGGCAGTCACATTTTATAAATTATAATAAGGAATATTTTATAGTTTAAAGTATTGATCTCATTCTAATGTGTAATTCATTTTAAAGCTATTAAGGACTTTAAATTAAAACTAACTCTTTAAATTAAGACTAACTCTTCAGTTTTCAAAATATGTGAGATACTTCTGAACCCCTAAAAATAAAAGATTAAAAGTATAAAGTGGTCATCTAATATCTTCAAATTAATCATAGAATGTTATTGATGGCATTTAAAAATTTTCCACTTCTATAAAATTCATGGATCCTACTGGTAAGTCAGAAAATATTTCATGGTCACAAATCACTGTTTCTAAATAACATTATTCAGAGATACTCATTCTACCTATCTTCATGAAGTGAATTTCAAAATCTGTTATATAACTTGATAAATTCTCTAATACTGCCATATATTTTTTTAAATTGTAACTTCACTGAAAGCATTTCCAAGAAGTATGCCACTGAGCTTTATACTAGAGCTGTCCAACTCTATGATTAAAGTTATATTTACTATTTTAAAAGTTTGGAATAGTTACAAACTTACAAGATTGTAAAACTATTAAATTAAACAATATAAAGAAGCCTGTAAACAGGATTTTTATTTTCAATTAGAGGAAAATTCCTTTACAATGTTGTGTTGGTTTTTGCTGTATATAGCCAATCAGCCACAATTATACATATACTCCCTCCTTCTTGAGCCTCCCTTCTTGCTCCTTTCCTTCCAGGTTGTCACAGAGCACCAAGTTGGACTACCTGTGTTATATAGCAGCTTACCACTAGCTATAAATTTTACACCTGATAGTGTATATAACACAGAATGACCAACTAGCATTTTGCTACATTTGGATTAGCATTCTAGTTCTCTCATTGTATACATTCGTGTGTGTAAATAGTATATGAATGTGTGTGTTTGTATAGAAATTTGTTGAAATATTTTACAGTGGGTTGAAAACATGATGCTCCTTTACCTATAAATATTTGTGTTTTTTAATATTTCAGTGTTTTCCCCTCAAAGGAAAAATATTCTCTTACTTAACTGTATCAAATTATCAACATTTAACTTTGGTACAATTCTATTATATATATTCCATTTTCAAATCTCATCAATAGTCCCAATGTCAAATAGTTTAATTTGTAGGGCAAGTAATTTAAAGCTTTTACTGGTTTAATCAGATGTCTAAACTGGCATCTCTTCTTTCCACAATTTCAAGCACATCATTTCATCTTTGACACTTACATTGAAACACAACTGTTAAATCTCTCAGAGCTACAGAACACATCATGAATATTTGAATGAATATGTGCACTTTCCTTGCAGGAAATCTGTGTTGGTCAACTAGCTTCTTTAGAAGTTTATAGAGAACAACACTTTGATATCTAACAACACCTCTGCACATTGAATTTTTTTTTAATCAAACACAAGAATTTTATTTTTTAACAAATATGATCATCATGAATTTTCCTCTACTCACACATACAAACAAAATGCATATTCATTCTCTTTCACATAATATAGTCAAAATTATCCATAGGTTGATGATTGTCAAACTGGATGTTTGAAACTCTAGTATTCTGAAGTCTCTAAAGAACCTTATAGGGAAAGTCAGAAATTTTTTTTCTTTTTTCTTTTTTTTAAAATTTATTTCTTTACATTATCGTGTTGGTTTTGCCATACATTTACATGAATCCGCCATGGGTATACATGTGTTCCCCTTCCAGAACCCCCCTCCCACCTCCATCCCGATTGCATCTCTCTGGGTCATCCCGGTGCACCAGCCCTGAGCACCCTGTATCAAGCATCAAACCTGGGCTGGCGATCGATTTCACATATGATAATTTACATGTTTCAATGACGTTCTCCCATATCATCCCACCCTTGCCCTCTCCCATAGAGTCCAAAAGACTGTTCTATACATCTGTGTCTCCTTTGCTGTCTGGCATTCAGGGTTCTGGTTATCATCTTTCTAAGTTCCGTATATATGCGTTAGTATACTATATTGTTGTTTTTCCTTCTGGCTTACTTCACTCTCTATAACAGGCTCCAGTTTCGTCCACCTCAGTAGAGCCGATTCAAATGAATTCTTTTTAATGGCTGAGTAATATTCCATTGTGTATATGCACCTCAGCTTTCTTATCCATTTGTCTGTTGATGGGCATCTAGGTTGTTTCCATGTCCTGGCTATTGTAAACAATGAGGCAATGAACATTGGGGTACACATGTCTCTTTCAATTCTGGTTTCCTTGGTGTGTATGCCCAGCAGTGGGATTGCTGGGTCATATGGCAGTTCTATGTCCAGTTTTTTAAGGAATCTCCACACTGTTCTCCATAGTGGCTGTACTAGTTTGCATTCCCACCAACAGTGTAAGAGGGTTCCCTTTTCTCCACAGCCTCTCCAGCATTTATTGCATATTGAATTATTATAGCCAATTGGTGTCCCTGTACAGTTTCCCACTACTTCATGTTGCATTTGCATAATGAAAATGTCAGTAATACCAAGAAACAATTTAAAGGCTTTTCATCCATATCCAAAGGACAAAAAAATTTCTCAGTGACAATGAAAAAGCAGAGAAATACTTGGAACTGATAACAAATCCAAGCTGCCAGGGTAGATTCAGTTTTAGAGTGGCAGTATATTTGCCTTTAACTGTTGAACAGAGAAAACCTTCCTTTCATGTATTGATAGTATAGGAAGAAGTGAGGAATATTTTGCCCAAGTGGGGCTTTTAGGTTAACATGAGTGGTGAACTATACTGCAATATTTACCCTAGAGATATTTTATTTACCACATAATTAACTAATTAAATGAACTAAATACTTAATTGGCTATCTTGAAAAGGTAGTCTTAGCAGTCCTAAGGGTAAACTATATCACTGTGAGTCAACATAACCAAATTGTTTGTATTAATTTGCCTTCAGATTAACTCCTTGTCTATATATTTATTGCATTTAAATGGCCCACTGTTAATATTATGTATCCATCTAGAAATAATATTATGTTGACTTATAATTCTTTTTCATTTGGGGAATGCTGTTTTTTTAGAAACAACAGAACATTTTTTTACTTGTGACTAACCTAACAAGCATATGTATATCTCTCCCTTCCCATTGCTCCTTCAATAAATCAAACATTCAATATTCCTAACAGAAAAAAATCCTACTTCCAGTACTACATATACTTCCAGTCATTTCTCCTGAATAATCCCAGAGTGATCTTTAAAAAATTCTTACTCAGAAATGTTTATTTTCACTGATTTAAATAATTCAAAAACTTCCCATACTTGAAAAAAAGTACTCAACATGGCTGTTAAAATCTGCCTCTTAAAATGATATTTTTCCCTCAGTACCTTCTGAACACTCCTCAAATGCAAATGACTACATTATAGCTTTTAGGTTATTGTTTCTATATTTGTTTGATTTGATTTTTCCATAGAAATTTCTTTTAGCCATATTGTGTACTAGTCATTCAAAGCAATGGGAAAACAATAGCTTTTAAAGCCAAAGAGAATAATGTCTAAATTTAGCTACTGGCTATATTTCACACACTACACATTTATTAATAATACCCATGACTAATTTTGCAGCTGTAAGTTTGTACCTCTTCAGTTCAATTACTCAGTTGTGTCCAACTCTTTGTGACGATATGGAATGCAGCATGCCAGGTTTCCCTGTCCATCACCAAGTCATGGAGCTTATTTAAACTCATGTCTATTTGTGTTGGTGATGCCATCCAACCATTTCATCCTTTGTTGTCCACGTCTCCTCCTGCCTTCAATCTTTCCCAGCATCAGAGTCTTTTCAGATGAGTCAGTTCTTCACATTAGGTACCCAAAATATTGGAGTTTCAGTTTCAGCATCAGTTCTTCCATGAATATTCAGGACTGGACTGGTTGGATCTCCTTGTAGTCCAAGGGAATTTCAAAAGTCTTCTCTAACACCACAGTTCAAAAGCATCAATTCTTCAGCACTAAGTTTTCCTTATGGTTCAAATCTCATATCCATACATGATTACTGGAAAAACCATAGCTTTGACTAGAGGGACCTTTGATAAAAAAAAATAATGTCTTCACTTTTTAATATGCTGTCTAGGTTGGTCATAGCTTTTCTCCTGAGGAACAAGCACCTTTTAATTTCTTAGCTGCAGTCACCATCTGCAGTGATTTTGGAGTCCCCCAAAATAAATACTCTCGTCTTTTCCATTGTTTCCCTATCTATTTGCCATGAAGTGATGGGACCAGATGCCATGATTTTAGTTTTTTGAATGTTAAGTTTTAAGTCAGTTATTTAAATTCTCCTCTTTCACTTTCATCATGAACCTCTTTAGTTCTTCATTTTCTGTGATAAGGATGGCATCATCCGCATATCTGAGGTTACTGATATTTCTCCTGGCAATCTTGATTCCAGCTTCTGCTTCTTCCAGTCCAGCGTTTCTCATGATGAACTCTGCATAGAAGTTAAATAAGCAGGTGACAACATGCAGACTTGACGTACTCCTTTTCCAATTTGGAACCAGGCTGTTGTTTCATGTCCAATTCTAACTGAAGTTTCTTGACCTGCATGAAGATTTCTCAAGAGGCAGGTTAAAAAGTCTGGTATTCCCATCTCTTTAAGAATTTTCCACAGTTTTTTGTGATCCACAAAGTCCAAGGATTTGGTATAGTCAATACAGCAGAAGTAGATGCTTTTCTGCGAATCTCTTTTTTTGATAATCCAGTGGATGTTGGCAATTTAATCTCTGGTTCCTCTGCCTTTTCTAAATCCAGCTTGGAACATCTGCAAGTTCACGGCTTATGCACTGTTGAAGAATGGCTTGGAGAATTTTGAGTATTACTTGGCCAGCATGTGAGATGAGTGCAATTTTGTGGTAGTTGAGCATTCCCTGGCACTGCCTTTCTTTGGGATTGGAATGAAAACTGACCTTTTGCAGTCCTGTGACCACTGCTGAGTTTTCCAAATTTGTTGGCATATTGAGTACAGCATCACCTTTCAGGATTTGAAATAGCTCAACTGAATTCTATCACCTCCACTAGCTTTGTCCATAGTGAGGCTTCCTAGGGCCCCCTTGACTTCACAATCCAGGATGTCTGGCTATACGTGTGTGATCAAATCATTGTGGTTATCTGGGTCATGAAGATTTTTTTGTACAGTTCTTCTTTGTATTCTTGCCACCTCTTCTTAATATCTTCTTCTTCTGTTAGATCCACACGATCTGTTCTTTACTGTGCCCATCTTTGCATGAAATGTTACTTTGATATCTCTAATTTTCTTGAAGATATCTCTAGTCTTCCCCATTCTGCTGTTTTCTTCTATTTCTTTGTAATGGTCACTGAAGAAGGCTTTCTTACTTCTCCTTGCTCTTCTTTGGAACTCTGCATTCATATGGTTATATCTTTCCTTTTCTCCTTTGCCTTTTACCTCTCTTCTTTTCTCAGCTATTTGCAAGGCCTCCTCAGACAACCATTTTGCCTTTTTGCACTCCTTTTTCTTGTGGACGGCCTGTATCACTGCCTCCAGTACAATGTCATGAACCTCAGTCCATAGTTCTCCAGGCACTCTGTCTATCAAAGCTAATCCCTTGAATCAATTTCTCATTTCCACTGTATAATTGTAAGGGATTTGATTTAGGTCGTATCTGAATGGTCTAGTGGTTTTCCCTACTTTCTTCAGTTTAAGTCTGAATTTGGCAGTAAGGAGTTCATTATCTGAGCCACAGTCAGGTTCCAGTCTTATTTTTGCTAACTGTATAGAGCTTCTCCATCTTTAGCTGCAAATATAATCAGCCTGATTTCCGTATTGACCATCTGGTGATGTCCATGTGTAGGGTCTTCTCTTGTGTGGTTGGAAAGAGTGTTTGCTATGACCAGTGCATTCTCTGGGCAAAACTCTATTAGCCCTTGTTCTGCTTCATTTTGTACTCCATGGCTAAATTTGCCTGTTACTTCAGGCAAGTTTTTTATCTATTTCTTTCCTCTTCTTTCTACCCTTTCATTTGGAAAACACCTGTTTGTTCTCTACATCTATGCTCCTTTTTATGTTTTTTGTATCTTCCCATTTGTTTTGCTTTTCATTCTCCAAATATGCATATGCACATGCTAAGTTGCTTCAGTTGTGTTCAATGAACATTGGGGCACAGGGATAATTTCGAATTAGTTTTTGTTTAATTTGAATAAACACCTAAAAGTGAAACTTCTGTATCATATTTCTAGTTTTAATTTTTGAGGAATCTGTATACTGTTTTCCATCATGGCTATACAAATTTATATTCCTACCCAGAGTGAATAAAACTATCCCTATTTCCACATCCTTGCTAACACTTCTTGTTGGTTGTCTTTTTATGATGTCCATTCTGATAAGTATGAATTGATATCTTATTACTGACTTGCAAATTGATCTCAAATTTTCAAATTAAATCTCAAATTGATTTGCATTTCCCTGATTGGTACTGCTGAGCATTTTCTCACGTGCCTATTGGTCATATGTGTGTTTTACTTACTAAATGTCTATTATGATCCTTTTGCCCACTTTTAATCATGTTTTTTTTTAATATATATATTGAGTAGTGTGAGTTTGTTGTGTATTTTGGACCCTAACCCCTTATCATATATATAGTTTCCATATCTTCTCCTGTTTGGTAGGTGGCCTTTTCATTTTCTTGGTAGTTTCCTTCAGTGTAAAAGAGCTTCTTAGTTTGATATAGTTTCATTTGTTTATTTTTGCTTTTGTTTCGGTTGCCTCAGAATACATATTTAAAATAATATTACAAAGACCAATGTCAAAGCACACACTTTTTGTGTTTTCCTCTAAATTTTGTATGCTTAAAGGTTTTCCACTGACTTTTTTTTAGTCTATTTAGAATTTATTTTTGTGCATTCTGTGATAGAGTCGTTCATTTTTCCTAACACCATTTATTGAAGAGGCTATCATTTTCCAATGCCGTATTTTTGCTTCTGTTATCATAGATAATTGCCCATATGAGCCTGGATTCATTTCTGGGCTCTTTCTCTCTGGTTCCATTGATATATATGTCTGTTTCTGTGCCTTTACCACAAAAGTTTTTTTTTAATTAATTAATTAATTAATTTCCTTTACATTATCATGTTGGTTTTACCATACAAACTCTATGGGAGAGGGCAAGGGTGGGATGATATGGGAGAACAGCATTGAAACATGGAAATTATCATATGTGAAATCAATCACCAGCCCAGGTTTGGTGCTTGACACAGGGTGCTCAGGTCTGGTACACCGGGATGACCCAGAGAGATGGAATTGGGAGGGAGGTGGGAGGGGGGTTATGGAAGGGGAACACATGTATATCACACAGGTTTTTGAAACTACTGTAGCTTTGTACTACAGGCTGAAGTCAGGGAGGGTGATACCTCTAGTTCTGTTGTTCTTTCTAAAGGTTGTTTTGTCTATTCAGGGTCTTTTGTGCTTCTAAACAGATTTTAGAATTATTTGTATTAGTTCCTTGAAAAAATGCCATTAGTATTTGATAAGGTTTACATTACATCTGTAGATTTCCTTGGGTAGTATGGTCATTTTGACAATATTAACTCTTCCAATCCGTGAACAAAGTATACCTTTCCATATGTGTTGTCTCAAGTTTCTCTCATCAGTGTCTTAGCATTTATTGAATACAGATATTTTGCCTCCTTTGTAGCTTTATTCCTAGGTAGTATGTTTTTTTTGATGTAAAGATAAATGATTGTTTTCTTAACTTCTCTTTCTGACAGTTCATTGTTAGTGTTTAGAAAGACAACAGATTTCTGTGTATTAATTTTGTATCCTGCAAATTTACTGAATTTATTAATGAGCTGAGTAGGTTTCTGAGAGAATATTTAAGATTTTTTATATATAATACATCATCCAAAAACAATGACAGGTTTGCTCTTTCCTTGCCACCTTAAATTCCTTTTATTTCTTTTTCTTGTCTGATTGTTGTGTCTAAGATTTACAATACTATGTTGAACAAAAGTGGAAGAGAGGCCTTCCTTGTCTTATTCTTAAACTTGGAGGAAATACTTTCAGTTTTTTGCCATTGAGTATGATATAATAGTATGATATCTGGCTTGTCATGGATGACCTTTATTATGTTAAGGTCAGTGCAGTTCAGTCACTCAGTTGTGTCAGACTCTATGACCCCATGGACTGCATGCAACAAGCCAGGCCTCCCTGTCCATCAACTCCTTGAGTCCACCCAAACTCATGTCCATTGAATTGGTGATGCCATCTAATCATCTCATCCTCTGTCATCCCCTTCTCCTCCTGTCTTCAATCTTTCCCAGCACCAGGATCTTTTCAAATGAGTCAGTTCTTTGCATCAGGTGGCCACATTATTGGAGTTTCAACTTAAGCATCAGTCCTTCCAATGAATATTCAGGAGTGATTTCCTTTAGGATTGACTGGTTGGATCTCTTTGCAGTCTAAGGGACTCTCAAGAGTCTTCTCCAACACCTCAGTTAAGGTATGTTCCCTCTATACTCACTTTCTGGAGAGTTTTTATCTAAAATGAATGCTAATTTTCATAAAAGTTTTCTTCTGAATCTACTGATGTAATTATATGATTTTATTATAAATTTGTTATGTGGCATATCACATTGATATGTGAATATTGAAACATTCTTGGATCCCTGGAATACATCCTACTTGATCATGATGTGTAATCCTTTTAATGTATTGTTGAATTCAATTTTCTAATATTTTGTTGAGAACTTTTGCCTCTATGTTCATTAGTAATATTGCCCTGCAATTTTCTTATTATGGTGATATATTTTTCTAGCTTTGGTATCAGGGTGATGCTGGCCTTACAGAATCAATTTGTAATTTTTTCTGCAATTCTCCTTCTGCAATTTTTTTACAATAATTTGAGAAGCCTAGGTGTTGACTCTTCTCCAGATGTTTGGTAGAATTCACCTGTGAAATTATATATTCCTGGGCCTTTGTTGGTGGGAACTTTTCTATTACTGATTCAATTTCATTACCTGTAATTAGTCTGTTCTTATTTTGTATTTCTTCCTGATTCAGTCTTGGAAGATTATACATTTCTTAAAATTTTTCCATTTCCTTCAGTTGTCACTTTCATTCACATGTAATTGTTCATAGTATTCTGTTATGATCCTTTGTGTTTCTGTGCTGTTTATTTAACTTGTTTTTCATTTCTGATTTTCTCTATTGACTGATCCTTTTTTCTTTATGAGAATTGCTAAAAGTTTATCAATTTTGTTAATATATTCAAAAATCTATCTCTTAATTTTATTGATCTTTTTGAAATGCTAACCTCTATATAACTACTCTTAATATATCTTCCCAGTCTCTTCTACTGATCTTTTCAATTCTCACTTGAACATTTAATCCATTATTGTTTTTGTCTGACATATTTGTCTAACTTCCAAACACTACTAAACTGTAAAACCTGTAAATTTATTTTCTATTATGGGGATGTACCAAAGTAGTTAACAAGAATAAACAAGTCAGACAATGGATCTTTTATTGGGATATAATTCACATAGAACATTATAGTACTTAAAGATGTACAACATAATGATTTGTTATTTATATACATGATAAAATGATTACTACAATTAGTTTACTTAACATCACCACACAGTTTTACATAATTTTTATTGCTATAATGAAAACTTTTAAGATCTACTGTCTTAGCAACTTTCCAATATACATTACAGTATTAACTATAGTCATCATGATGTACTTTACATCTCCATTACAGTTATTTTATAGCTGCTGGATTGGAGGCTTTCTATCTTAACACATTTTGACCACCTCCAATTTTCGGCAAACACCAATCTCTGTATCTAAAGTTCAGTCATTTTTTAAATTTTTTGTTTGTATTTATTTTGTTTGTAGACTCCACAAAAAATACACAAAAGAACTGTACCAAAAAGATCCTCATGACTTAGATGATTACGATGGTGTGATCACTCATCTAGAGCCACACATCCTGGAATGTGAAGTCAAGTGGGCCTTAGGAAGCATCACTATGAACAAAGCTAGTGGAGGTGATGGAATTCCAGTTGAGCTATTTCAAATCCTGAAAGATAATGCTGTGAAAGTGCTGCACTCAATATGTCAGCAAATTTGGAAAACTCAGCAATGGCCACAAGACTGGAAAATGTCAGTTTACATTCCTATCCCAAAGAAAGACAATGCCAAAGAATGCTCAAACTACCACACAATTGCACTCATCTCAAATGCTAGTAAAGTAATGCTGAAAATTCTCCAAGCCAGGCTTTAGCAATACGTGAATCATGAACTTCCAGGTGTTCTAGCTGGTTTTAGAAAACACAGGGGAATAGAGTTCAAATTGCCAGTATCTGCTGGATCATCAAAAACGCAAGAGAGCTTCAAAAAAACATCTATTTCTGCTCTCTTGACTATGCCAAAACCTTTGACTGTGTGGATCACAATAAACTGTGGAAAATTCTTAAAGAGATGGGAATACCGGACCATCTGACTTGTCTCTTGAGAAATCTGTATGCAGTTCAGGAAGCAACAGTTAGAACTGGACATGGAACAACAGACTGATTCCAAATAGGAAAAGGAGTACGTCAAGGCTGTATATTGTCACCTTGCTTATTTAACTTGTATGCAGAGTACATCATGAGAAACGCTAAGCTGGAGGAAGCGCAAGCTGGAATCAAGATTGCTGGGAGAAATATCAATAACCTCAGATATTCAGATGACACCACCTATATGGCAGAAAGTGAAGAGGAACTAAAAAGCCTATGGATTAAAGTGTAAAAGGAGAATGAAAAAGTTGGCTTAAAGCTCAACATTCAGAAAACTAAGATCATAGCACCTGGTCCCATGACTTCATGGGAAATAGATGGGGAAACAGTAAAAACAGTGTCAGACTTTATTTTGGGAGACTCCAAAATCACTGCAGATTGTGATTGAAGCCATGAAATCAAAAGACTCTTACTTCTTGAAAGGAAAGTTATGACTAACCTAGATAGCATATTGGAAAACAGAGACATTATTTTGTCAACAAAGGTCTGTCTAGTCAAGGCTATGGTTTTTCCAGTAGTCATGTATGGATGTGAGAGTTGGACGGTGAAGAAGCTGAGCACCGAAGAATTGATGCTTTTGAACTGTGGTGTTGGAGAAGACTCTTGAGAGTCCCTTGGACTGCAAGGAGATCCAGTCAGTCCATCCTAAAGGAGATCAGTCCTAGGTGTTCATTGGAAGGACTGATGTTGAAGCTGAAACTCCAATACTTTGGCCACCTGATGCAAAGAGTTGACTCACTGGAAAAGACCCTAATGCTGGGAAGTATTGGGGGCAGGAGGAGAAGGGGACGACAGGGGATGAGATGGCTGGATGGCATCACCGACTTGATGGACATGGATTTGGGTAGACTCTAGGAGTTGGTGATGGACAGGGAGGCCTGGTGTGATGCAATTCATGGTGTAGTGAAAAGTCGGAGATGACTGAGCGACTGAACTGAACTGAATGTATTTCCTCCATCTGACTTCACTTAGTATAATGCTTTCAAGGATCATTCATTAGTCACCTATGGCTAGATTTCATTCTTTTTGTTATTGAATAATATTCCATTTTATATATCACAACATTTCTCGATCTGTACATTCTCAGAGAATAATAAGATGGTTTCTATATCTTGGCTGTTGTAAGTAATGATGCAGTTCACATAAGAGGTGCATATACCCTTTAGGTGTTTTCAATTCCTTTGGATAAATTTCGAGAAATAGAACTATTGGACCATAAGATAAGTCTTAGTTTTGAGGAACCTCTGTATGTTTTGTTATAAAGGTTGCACCAATTTACATTCCCACTAACAATGTCCAAATATTTTCTTCCCACAACGTCCTTGCCAATACTTGATATTTCTTGTCTTTTTGAGAATAACTATTCTAACATACAAGAGATATCTCGCACTGGTATTGATTTTAATTTCCTTGATTATTTGTGGTATTGAAGACCTTTGCAAGTACCTTTTGACTGTCTTGTATGTCTTCAGTAAAAAAACGTGGACTCAGATCTTCTGCTTTTTTTTTCTTTTACAGTGCATTGTTTGATCTTTTGGTATTGAGTTATATTAGTTCCTCACATAATGGATATTAAGCCCTTATCAGACACATGATTTGCAAATATTTTCTTTTATTCTGTACATTTTTTCTTCGTTTGGCTGATGGATTCTTTGTCTGTGCAGAAGCTTTATATTCAAATATAGTCCAACTTCTTCACTTTTTATACTGTTACCTCTATTTTTGGAGACCAATATCAAGAAGTTTGTTTTCCTCTAATGATTTTACTGGCTTAGGTTTTATTTTCAAATTTTAATCTATACTTTATTTTTGTGTGTGATACAAGAGAGTGGTAAACATTCATTGTTTTGAGTTTGGTCATTCAGTTTCATAGTGCCATATATTGGGGAGACTATCCTTTCCTAATTGTATATACTAGGCTTCTTTATTTTTAAATTAATTGTCCATATTTGCTTGGGTTTACTTCTGGACTCTTGATTCTGTTCAAATAATCAATGCGTCTGTTTTTATGCCAATACCATATTGTTTTTATTACTATAACTTTGTTTTAAATCAACGAGGATGATATCTTTAGCTTTGCTGTTCTTAAGATTGCTTCAGCTGTTCAGGTCTTCTGTTGTTCTATACCAATTTTAGGATTACTTGTTATATTTAGGTGAAACTGACTTTGGAATTTTGATAGGGATTGCATTGAATCAGTAAATAGTATGAACATTTTAACAGTATTGATTCTTCCAATCATGAATATAGAATATATTTCCATTTATTTGTGACTTCATTTCTTTCATCAATGTCTTATAGTTTTCAGGGTACAGGTCTTTCACATCCTCACCTAAATTATTTTAATCTTTTTGATGCAGTCGTAAATGATTTTTTTCTTATTTCTCTTGAAATTAGCATATATAAATAAAGCTAATTTTTGTATATTTATTTTGTATCCTGCACCTTTATTGAATTTGTTGAAGTCTTTCGGGTTTTAGATGACATGCAATGAGTTATCTAAAAATAGTGATAGCTTTATATCTTTCCTATTTGATTGTTTTTATATTTTAGGGGGTCTGATTAGTGTGGCTGTGACTTTTAATATCGTGTTTAATAAAGAGTACGAGAATGGGCAGCCCTGACTTGTATCTGATCCTAGAGGAAAAGCTTTCCACATTTTACTATTGAGTATATTATCTGTGGACTTACTATATACTCATCAATATGTTAAAGTTACTCTCCTGTATGCCCACTTTGTTGGTGAGAATTTTTGCCATAAATGGATGCTGAATTTTGTCAAATGCCTTTTCTGCTCTACTGAGGTGATATAAATTATATTTTTTTCATTTTCTTAATGTGATATATCATATTGATTTTGTGAATACTTAACCATTCTGGCTTTACTGAAATGAATTTCATTTAACCATGGTGTATGATCACTTTAATATATTTGAATTTGTGTTGCTAATCTTTAGTTGAGAATTTTTCACTTATGTTCATTAGAGATATATGTCTATATATATATATATATATATATATATATATATATATTATGTTATCCTTGTCTAGTTTTGGTATCAGGATAATGCTTGCCTGCTACAATGATTTTGAAGTGTTCCCTCCTTTTGAACTTTTTGGAAGAATGGAGAAGCATGGTATTCTTTTCTTCAACATTTAGTAAAATTTACCAGTGATGTCTTCTGGGCCTCAGCTTTTATATTTGGAAGGCTTTTGATTACTGATTCAATCTCCTTACCTTGTCACCAGTGTTTTCAGATATCCTGTTTCTTCATGATTCAGACTTTAAAGGTTGTATGTTTCTAGGAATGTATCCACTTCTCTAAAGTCTTCCACTTTGTAGGCATATATATATTGTTTATAATAGTGTTCTATGATCTTTTATAATTCTAGGGTATCAGCTATCACTTTATTGACCAGAGACATATCAATATGTCTTTTGTTACCTGAATGTTACTGACCAGAGATATTTCAATATTCACTTGTAAATAAATCACTGGTCACAAGCATCAGTTTCTACAAAAATCCCCTGGTCAATAATGTGTTGTAACATCTCTTTCATTTCTAACTGTATTTATTTGATTTCTCTTTTTCTTGGCAAGTCTGTCTAAAGGTTTGCTGATTTTATTCAAAAAATCAGCTCTTTATTCCACTAATATTTTCTATTGTATTTTGTCTCTGTTTATTTCTTCCCTGACTTTGCTATTTTCTTCCTTTAGCTTTAGTTTAATTTATTTTCTTTTTCTAACTCCTAAGCTATAAGTTTTGGTGCTTTTTTAATCTTTTATTTCTTGATATAGAAATTCATCACTATGAACTTCCATATTATAGCTGCTTTTACTGCATACCTAAGTTTTTACATGTGACTTTCATTTTTCTCCAGTTATTTTTTATTTCCCCTTTGATTTCTTCATTTACCTGTTATGCTTAGTAGCATATTGTTTAATCTACACATGTATGTGAATTTTCAGTTTTCTCCTTGTAAATGATTTCTAGTTTCACATTATTTGTGTTCAGAAATGATGACTGATATAAGTTCAAACTTAAATTTTAAGACATTTCTTATGGCTTCACATATAATCTATGGTGTAGAATTTTCCATATTAATGTGAGAAAAATGTGCATTTTGTTGCTTTTGGATGAATATTCTGTATATTTCAGTCTAGTCTCTCTGGTAATATATAATTTATGTTCAATGTTTCTTTATTGATTTTTTTGAATTAATAATTTAATAATTTATGAAAATAGAATATTTAAATTCCCTACTATTATTGTGTATGTGGATGTGCTAAGTGGCTTCAGTCATATCCGACTCTTTGTGACGCTATGGACTATAGCCTGCCAGACTCCCCTGTCCATGGGATTCTCCATGCAAGAATGCAAGAATACTGGAGTGGATTGCCATACTATCTTCCAGGGAATCTTCCTGACCCAGGGGTCAAACTCGTATCACTTATGTCTCCTGCATTTACAGGTAGGATCTTTACCACTAGTGCCACCTAGGAAGCCCCATTTTCCCTTTCGTTTTGTTAACATTTGCTTTATATATTTTTAAAGTTAAATGTACTTATTTTTAATTGAAGGATAATTATTTTACAGTATTGTGTTGGTTTCTGCAAAACATCAACATAAACTAGCCATATGTATACCTGTGTCCCCTCCTTCTTGAACCTCCCTCCCACCTCCATCCCAATCCCACCCCTGTAGTTTATTACATAGCTCCTGTTTGAAGGTCCCTGACATGCAGCAAATTCCCACTGGCTATCTATTTTACATTTGATAATGTATGTTTCCATGTTTTCCTCTATATATACCCTACCCTCTCCTTCGTCCCCCTACCCCATGTCCTTAAGTTTGTTCTCTATGTCTATGTCTCCATTGCTGCTCTGAAAATAAGTTCATCACTACCATCTTTCTAGATTCCATATTTATGCATTAATATGTGATATTTTTCTCTTTCTGACTTCACTCTGTATAATAGGCTCTGTGTTTATTCATCTCACTAAACTGACACAAATCTGATCTTTTTAATGGCTGAGTAATATTCCATTATATATAGTTACCATAGATTCTTTATCCATTCATCTGTTGATGGACATCTAGATTGCTTTCATAATAGTGCTGCAATGAACAGTGGTATACATGTCTCTTTTTCAATTTTGGTGTCCTTTGGGTATATGCCTAGGAGTGGGACTGCTGAGTCATATGGTGGTTTTATTCCTAGTTTTCCAAGAAATCTCCATACTGTCTTCCATAGTGGCTGTATCAGTTTACATTCTCACCAGCAGTGCAAGAGGGTTGCCTTTCTCCACACCCTCTCCAGTATTTATTGTTCATAGATTTTTGATGATGGCCATTCTGACTGGTGTGAGGTGATGTCTCTTGGTAGTTTTGATTTGCACTTCTCTAATAATGAGCGATGTTGATCATCTTTTCATGTGTTTATTAGACATCTGTGTGTCTTCTTTGAAGAAATATCTGTTTAGATCTTTTCCCACTTTTTAATTGGGTTGTTTGTTTCTATCATATTGACTTGTATGAGCCGCTTGTATATTTTGGAAATTAATCCTTTGTCAGTTGTTTCATTTGCTATTATTTTCTCCCATTCTGAGGGTCATCTTTTCACCTTATTTATAGTTCCCCTTGCTGTGCAAAAGGTTTTAAGCTTATATATTTATGTGTTCTTCTATTGACTGCATAAACATTTACAAATATGCTCTTGTTATATACAGCTTTATCATGTATGTAATGAACTTCTTTGCCCCTTATTTCAGCTATTGTCTTAAAAAGAGTCTATTTTTTCTGATATGTCTAGTTTTGTATATGGTATGAGAAAAATTTTAACTTTCATTCTTTTATGTGTAGCAATCCTATTTCCCAGAACCACTTATTGAAAAAAAATTGTCTTTCCTACAGTATGTATTCTTGATTGCTTTTTCATACATTAATTAGCCATAAGTTTGTAGGTTTATTTCTGGGTTCTCTATTGTGTTCTGTTTATGTATGTATAAGCTTTTGAACCAGTAGCACACTATTTATATTAGTGTAGTTTTGTACTATAAAGCTAAGGAATGTGATGCTTCTGGCTTTATTCTTTTTAATCAAGAAGGCTTTAAAATATGGGGTCGTTTTTAGTTTCATATAAACTTTAGGATTATTTTTTTCCAGTTGTGTAAACAAAACCATTGGTGTTTTGATAGGGGTTATATTAAATCTGTAGATTGCTTTGGGCTGATGGATATTTTAACCCTGTTCATACTTTGCAATCCAAAATAAAAGGGCATGTAGTAGTTCTACTTTTAGCTTTATAAGGAACCTCCATACTGTTCCTTGTGGCTGTATCAATTTACATTCCCACCAACAATGCCAACGTGTTGGTTCTCTTTTCTCCACACTCTCTTTGGCATTTATTGTTTGTAGAGTTTTTTATTATTGCCATTCTGAGCAGTGTGAGGAAAAATCTCAAAATAGAGAGCTAGTGGAAGCTTCTGTATGGCACAGGGAGCTCAACTCCCTGCTTTATGGCAACCTAGATGGGTGGAATGTGTATATATATACACACACAGACACACACACACATATGGCTGATTTGCTTCATTGTACAGCAGAAACTAACACAATGTTGCAAGGCAACTATACCCCAAATTATCCTTCCATTTATTTGTATCATCTTCAGTTTCTTTCATCAGTGCTTTATAGTTTTCAGAGTGTAGGACTTATATCACTATTGTTAAGTTTGTTCCTAGATAGTTTATTCTTTTTTATGAGATTTTAAACATAATTATTATCTTACATTATCTTTCTGAGCTTTTATTATTAGCTATAGAATATAACAGATTTCTATATATATTAATCTTCTATAACTTTAATGAAGTCATTGATGAGTTCTAGTAGTTTCCTGGTAGTTCTAATAGTAATTTCCAAATCAAGAAAGGAGTACGTCAAGGCTATATATTGTCCCTTGCTTAATTAACTTATATGCAGAGTATTTCATGTGAAATGCCAGGCTGGATAAAGCACAAGCTGGAATAAAGATTAGCAGGAGAAATATCAATAACCTCAGATATGCAGATGACACCACCTTATGGCAGACAGCAAATAACTAAAGAGCTTCCTGATGAAAGTAAAAGAGGAGAGTGAAAAAGATGGCTTAAAACTCAACATTCAGCAAACTAAGATCATGGCATCCAGTCCCATCACTGGATGGAGAGGGCAAGGGTGGGATGATATGGGAGAACGGCATTGAAACATGTTAATCATCATATGTGAAATCAATCGCCAGCCCAGGTTTGATGCTCAGGGCTGGTGCACCGGGATGACCCAGAGAGAGGGAATCAGGAGGGAGATAGGAGGGGGGTTCTGAAAGGGGAACACATGTATACCCATGGCAGATTCATGTCAATGTATGGCAAAACCAACACGATAATGTAAATAAAAATTTTAAAAATAAATAAATAAATAAAAACATGTAACAAAACAAAAATGGACTCATAGATACAGAAGACAATGAATGGATTGTCTGAGAAGAAGGAAGGTAGAGGGGGGCAAGGTAGGAGTGTGGAAGTAATGGATACAAACTAATATACATGTAATAAATTAGAGATAAGGATAGCACAGGGAAATACACCTATTATTTTGTAAGAACTTTAAATGGAACATAATCTATAAAAATATTACCATTTTGTACATCAGAAACCAATAATCATATCTTAATTCAATCATACTTCAATAAATTTTTAAAGAAAAAATAACAAAAAATGAGTGGTCTAGTTATAATATTTGTTAGAATTTGTCTGAAAAACTTTAATGTCTCCATTAAAGTGAGCTCCAATACCCTTTGAGTTCACACATCCTTTCTTTTGTTTACCTACGTATACTCCTTTAGTGTATTGTTCAGTGCAGTTCATGCATTTATTTTTCATCTCTTCAACTTCTATTTGGTACTTTCTTATATTTTCTTTTTGTTCAAATTCTTACTTTGTTCACTTATTCTTCTCCTGAGTTCAGTGTGCATCTTTATGACTTATTTTTTTTCAGTCTTTTATGTAAGCCACTTATCTCTGCTTCATTAGTATATATTTTTTGAGGTTTTAATTTGTTTTTTCATTTGGAACATATTCCTATGTTTTTTTCATGTTCCTTGACTCTGTGTTTGTTTCTATGCATTAGATTATACAAGCATTACTTGAAGGACTGGCCTTATATAAGAGATGAAACCCTAGGTTGACTCTCAAAACTTTGTGATCTTCTAAGAAGCCTATTTTTATTTTCAATGGTTCGTAGTAGTTGAGATTGTAACAAGACAGCCTGAAGTATCAGTATCCCAAAGGATAGATCTGAGTCACCAACTAGATTTAGGCTGATTGAAAGCCAGACCCTCACATAGCAGAGTTTTAAAGTATGTAAATATATTGCTTTCAGGGAAAGATTGAGAGGTAGGTTTTTCTACCTTCTGCCTCTGCACTGATCCCTGGAGTAATGCGATTTAATATATGTTTATTTTTTCCTACCATCTCATTCAACTCCTGAACATAAGCTACACTGACCATCAGGGACAGGAAACCAAGGGACATTTCCTGGGTGGCAATCACAAAACTAGGCACTAGACCGAAAAAAAAAAATCATGGTATTAGTCATGCGCATAAGCTCCTGTTAGAGAGATACTGATGCCCTGGAACATGGCAGGGAGTGTGCAAAGATAGAATCTGCCCTCTGAAGTCAGTGGAAAGGATTATATTCAGCTTTACAATGTGTGTTTAATTGGAAACTTATCCACTCAGGTCACAGTTATGAAGTTAAGTTAGTAAGCTTTCACTGAAAGACTGGGTGCCTCAGTCTATTTCATATCTGCTGTGTCCTGAGTGTGGTTGTCAGGTAAGAACTCCTTCATTTGTTACAATCCTATGTGATGTGTGTGCATAAACCCAGAGACCACTGAAGCCAGATAATCTAGAGACATGTCTTGGGTAGTGGATTTTCTGGTGGCTCAGACAGTAAAGAATCTGCCTGCAATGCAGGAACCTGGGTTTGATCCTTGAGTTGGGAAGATTCCCTGGATAAGGGAATGACTACCCAGTTCAGAATTCTGGCCTGGATGATTCATGGACAGAGGAGCCTAGCAGGGTATAGTCCACGGGGTTTCAAGAGTCGGACACAACTGAGAGACTTTCATTTCACTTCACTTCCTGGGTAGTAGTTTCAAGAATCAGGGAGCCAGGCAAGTGTGGAAGCTTCTTTGAAGAGATACAGGTGAACTGGAGTCAGACACATGGAGAATGCAAAGATAGTGTCCTGCAGCCTCCAACTTTGGAGTGTATTGCATAGGTCTCCACGTGTATATGAAATTCAGTGCTTGCCTTGCTTGCCTCTAAATGTGGTGTTTTAAACAAGCAAACAAACCTCTTCCACAGAAAGTCTAAGTGAATTTCAGTTGGCTGCCTCTGTGCTGGGCCCTGGCGTGTGACTTCATTCACACAAGTCCTTTAAGAACTGTTTCTCAGTTCACTATAGCTTTGTGAATTTATAAATGCAAGCCTTGTTTACTTTCCCAGCTAGATGTTTCAGAGTTTTGTCTATAAGGAGTGGTTTTAAAAGTTGGAGTGCCAGATGTGGGGTTCAAACACTTTACTTCTCAGGGAAAAACTCAGGGTTGTGAGTTCTTTCTCAAGTTTGGATTTTTGTGTAGGGGTGGGGATTCTGGTGATACTGTCTTATCCTTTCCTACCTACTTTGTGTGGTTTTTTCCTTGTTTGCACTATATATAGGAATCACTCAGCTAGTTTCTGGGTTTATTTAACCTCTGTTTTATATGTAGCTATAGGTTTGGTGTGCCCATGGGAGGAATTCAGAATCCTCCTATATCACTATCTTTTACTGGAACCTAGAGCATCTTTAAATAGTAAGCAATTCTCAAATTAATAATTGATACCTTTCAATTGTTTACACCATTATATTAACTTAATAGCTTAAAAATAATCTGCTTTATTTATTCCAGAAAATAACATATGAACAAAGAGAATATGAAATACTGTATAGCATATAAGTATACTTATGTTATACCTTGAGCTATGAGTCAAAGTGCTGAGGGATATGTTCCTGAAGCATTTTAAAACTCAATTATTTAATTGGTACAAGAGAACAGTCTTTATATTCTTAGAGGTCTTTGAGTCTAGCTGAAAGCATATATAAGGTATTCTCTTAAATCTTCCTGAGGTCTCCATAAAAGATCTTGCAGGTGGACCCCTTAGCTGAACTTTATCCCAAGGCTATTCTTAGTATCAGAGCCATGGATTTGATCTTTTCCCAGAAGCCATTTCCTTCTTGGAAATTCCTGTTTGCTAGAAAGGCAGACTCTGAATGATACAGTTTTATTTTAAAACCAAAGAAGCCCTGGGTTCCATCTTTACTTTCCTTAAAAGTATGTCTGTAAACTTTGCACTTTTTAAAAGATTATCTTGCTTCTATATAAGCAGCAGCTAAAAGAAACCAGTTGACACTTTGTCACCTGCCAGGAATATCTTTACCCCAATCCACAAATCAATTGGGCTTCCTTTCAACATAATATCCTGTTATTATAGGTTATACTTCTGCAAACTCTATTTCAGTACATATCTTGAGTTCTTTCTTCCAGACTCCAGTAAAAATTTGCTCACTGTTTTTCAAGCCTTCTCTGTCATTCTGAGACTCTTCTGTTTCTGCCCACTGACTGTTCACAAAATCAAACAACAAATTTAATATATATGTTATGCCAGAAATCGTCTTCAAGATGCCAAACACTGTTTAACTGTCTCTATTATATCTCATGATTCTACAGGCTTGGTGAGTCTCAGTGGAGCCGTTCCTTTTGCTGGCTGCTCTTGAAGTGTCTCAAACAGAGTAACAGGGTGACTGAGATGGGAGCTGGTGCTGAATGTCTGGCACCTCATTCCTCCTCTCTTTCCATACATATAAGGAGTGTATATGTAGTGCCTCATTCTCCAGGACCTTCCTACATGGCTTTCCCTATCTCCAGAAAGAAGCTTGGACTTCATGCAAGGTGGTTCAGGGACACAAGACAGCATTCCTAGACAGAATATTGATTTAAAAGAAAATGAAGGGGAGGCAGGAGTTTCCAAGACAATTAAAGTTTGGATATGAAACTAGCAAAAAATAGCTTCTATTTTATTCTTATGGTAAAACAGACTAGAATCAGCTAGAATGAATGGGGTAGGGGACCACACTGGAAGGCTAATTGACCATAAATTAATAGCCTACTATACCTGTTGTTACTACTATCAGTTACTCTGTTCTTACCAAGATTCACTTAGAGTTTGAAGATGATTTTACAAGTTGGATATCTCAAGTTGTAGTTCTGAGGCATTTTGAGAAGGTGAAAAGCTGGGAGAGGAGAAGAAAATGGAAAAGAGAAAAAAGTAAAAAAGGTGAAAGATCAAAAATCATTCTTTGTAGATGCTGCTAACAGGTGTCAATAAAGGACAAAGATGGAAGGTCAACCTTCCCTGAGATTATTAGCATCTAGAAAAAAGTTCAGCAGCAAATTTGTATTGCCAAAGTTTAACAGAATAAGCAAATGTTGAGTGAGAGCGGGGCACTTGATGAAACCAAAGTATATGAAAAAAGGGAATTTATCAAAAGACCAAAAAAATGCTGTTCAGACTATAAATGCTTTAGGAAAGCAAAGTAATACATCAGTATCACAAAAATGTGGTAGAAATTATTTCAGGGTACTGTTTTTATAACTAAAACTAGAATAACATGCAATGAAGGGCTCCAGCATGAATAATAAAAGCTCTTTTAAATAGGAGTTCACACTAGTTGCAATATTTGAATTTGTTTATTTGTCTGTAGTAGCATTCAGATTTTGCCTATCCATAATTGTTAAAAAACATGTCAAAACATGTCTCAAAACACTGTCACTCTAAAAATAATTATGTTGATGTTAAAAATTTATAGAGAGTCTTATTGTTCCATCCAGAAAAGTACTATCTTTTTCATAATGCTACATTTAGAACATTTTTGACAAATCTATTGATTTCAGAGTCTTGTAGAGCAATTCCCTTAATGCTACCCTTGAGGAAGCTTATGTGTTCAAGTATTTTAGTTAAAACACAGTTAAGGATAAGTGCAATATTTTCCACTGCCATTCTTAGCCTGCTTTAAGTATTAAAGTAAGAAGAAATATTGAAAATAACTCAATTTTAAGATAATACCACTGAATGTATGGACTATAATAAAGGATAACATTTTAGGTATTTTAGATAGAAAAATAGCATGAAAAAAATTTAAAGTATTTTCAGTTCAGTTGCTCAGTATGTCCAACTCTTTGCAACCCCATGGACTGCAGCACACCAGGCCTCCCTGTCCATTACTGACTCCTGGAGTTCAAACTCGTGTCCACTGTGTCAGTGATGCCATCCAATCATCTCATCCTCTGTCAACTTCTCCTCCTGCTTTCAATCTTTCCTAGCATCAGGGCTGTTTCCAGTGAGTCAGTTCTTCCCATCAGGTAGCCAAAGTAATGGAGCTTCAGCTTCAGCATCAGTCCTTCCAATGAATATTCAGGGATGATTTCCTTTAGGAACTACTGATTGAATCATCATGCAGTCCAAGGGCCCCTTAAGAGTCTTCTCCAACACCACGGTTCAAAAGCATCAATTCTTCAGCACTCAGTGGTCCACTCTCACATCCATACATGACTACTGGAAAACCATAGCTTTGACTAGATGGACCTTTGTTGGCAAAGTAAGTCTCTGCTTTTTAATATGCTGGCTTGGTTGATCAAATCTCTTCTTCCAAGGAGCAAGCGTTTTTTATAAATTCATGGCTGTAGTCACCATTTGCAGTGATTTTGGAGCCCAGGAAAATAAAGTCTGCCACTGTTTCCACTGTCTCCCCATCTATTTGCCATGAATTGATGGTACCAGAAGCCATGATCTTTGTTTTATGAATGTTTAGTTTTAAGCAAATCTTTTCATTCTCCTCTTTCACTTTCATCAAGAGGCTCTTTAGTTCTTCTTCACTTTCTGCCATAAGGGTGGTATCATCTGCATATCTGAGGTTATTGATATTTCTCCCTGCAATCTTGATTCCAGCTTGGGCTTCATGAAGCCCAGAATTTCTCATGATGTACTCTGCATATAAGTTAAATAAGCTTAGTGACAATATACAGCCTCGATGTATTCCTTTCCCAATTTGGAACCAGTGTGTTATTCTAGGTCCAGTTGTAGCTGCTGGTTCTTGACCTGCATACAGGTTTCTCAGGAGGCAGGTCAGGTGGTCTTGTATTCACATCTGTTTAAAAATCTTCAACAGTTTGTGGTGGTACACAAAGACAAAGGTTTTGGCATAGTCAATAAAGCAGAAGTAGATGTTTTTGTGGAACTCACTTGCTTTTTCAATAATCCAATGGGTGTTGGCAATTCAATCTCTGGTTCCTTTGCCTTTTCTAAATCCAGCTTCAACATCTGGCAGTTCATGGTTCATGTACTATTGGAGCCTGGTTTGAAGAATTTTGAGCATTACATTGCTAGCATGTGAGATGAGTGCAATTTTGTGGTAGTTTGAGCATTCTTTGGCATTGCTTTTCTTAGGGACTGGAATGAAAACTGACCTTTTACAGTACCGTGGCCACATCAAAATCACCCAAAGTCCATATTTTACATATGGGTTCACCCTTGGTATTCATGGGTTTGGACAAATGTGTGATGATATATATCCATTATTTCAAGATCATATATCCATTATTTCAAGATCATCATATTTCCACTGCTCCTGATATCTGTGCTCAAGCTATTCATCTATTCATACCCCTAGCAACCACTCATATTGTTTTCCCCATAGTTTTGCCTTTTCCTGAATGCCATATAGTTGGAACCATATAGTACATATCCTTTTAGGATTTGCTTTATCATTTAGAAATATGCATTTGATTTCTTCATGTCTTGGTAGCTCTTTTTTTTCTTTTTTAATGTTGAATAGTATTTTATTATCAAGATGTACCACAGTTTGTTATACATGCATCTACTGAAGGAGATCTTGCTTATAAATTCTGGCAATTAAGAATAAAGTTACTATAAACATGCTTGTACAGGTTTTAGTGTGGACATAAGTTTTCAAATCCTTTGAGTAAAAATCTAGGAGTGCAATTGCTGGACATGGTAAAAGTATGTTTAGTTTTATAGGTAATCCTCAAACTGTCTTTCAAAATGGCTATAACATTTTTCATCCCCACCAGCAATGAATGAAGGGCCCTGATGCTCCACACCCTCTACAGTACTTGGGTGTTGTCTGTGTTCTGGATTTTAGCAATTCTAATACATGTATAATAGTATTTCAAAGTGGTTTTAATTTTGCATTTCTCTTATGACATGCAATGTGAAGCAACTTTTGGAACACTATTAATTTTGTTAAAAATATAAAAGTTTGAAAATTTTTAAAAATAATTATCAAATTGTAATTTGTGAAATTCCATCTACAATGCCAATTATCTTAATGACTAAGGGCAATTCTTGGCCTTTGTATGTCTGCAGATTTAGATTACAATTTTGATGATAGAAATCTAAGATTTCATAACTCTTAAGGATTTGACACAAGATGAAACAGGATTGGTATTTTAACTGTAAACTTCATATGGTGGTGGTAATTTAGTTGCTCAGTTGTATCTTATTCTTTGCAACCTCTATGTAGTGGAGTGGAATTATTTATAGTTAATTTAAAAAATGAAGCATGTAAAACATATGGATTGTAATTGACTGAACTTCCAATTAACTGATTGCTGACGCTTCTATTTAATAGCATTATGTGAGACTGGGAGCCATTTTCCTAGCAAGTCCTAAGTAATTTTCTGTTTCACTAATATTATTTTATCAACTGCATTGGTTTTTTCTGATAGCTCAGATGATAAAGAATCCACGTGCAATGCAGGAGATCCTGGTTCAATTCCTAGGTCAGTAAGATCCGCTGGAGAAGTGATACATTATCCACTCCAGTACTCTTGGCATTTCTTGTGGCTCAGCTGGTAAAGAAGCCACATGCAATGCAGGAGACCTGGGTCTGATCCCTGGGTTGGGAATATCCCCTGGAGAAGGGAACAGCTACCTACCTCATTATTCTGATCTGGAGAGTTACATGGACTATATAGTCCATTGGGTTGCAAAGAGTCAGACACAATTGAGTGACTTTCACTTTCACTGATTTTTCAAGTATTGATTTTTAGCCCCTTAATCAAATCATCAATTTAACGGTAAGCACATTTTCAAGGAAAGTAACCAAAATGAAGATATTTGTTGGAAAAAATACTTTATTTTCCTGATGTGATTCTAGATAAGCAGACTAAATCTATGAAAACTATAATCATTAAGAAATTAAAAGTCCAGAGTGAACTTTTAATTTCTTAATGATTATAGTTTTCATAGATTTAGTCTGCTTATCTAGAATCACATCAGGAAAAACAACAATACAGTATACTAATGCATATATATGGAATTTAGAAAGATGGTAACGAGAACCCTGCATGCGAGACAGAAAAAGGAACACAGATGTATAGAACAGACTCGTGGACTCTGTGGAAGAGGGCAAGGGTGGGATGTTATGGGAGAATTAACATTGAAACATGTTAATTATCATATGTGAAATCAATCGCCAGCCCAGGGCTGATGCTCGGGGCTGGTGCACTGAGATGACCCAGGGGGAGGGAATCAGGAGGGGGGTCCTGGAGGGGGAGCATATGTAAACCCATGGCGGTTTCATGTCAATGTATGGCAAAACCAACACAATAAAGTAAAGAAAATTTTTAAAAAAAAAAGAAAGAAATTAAAAGTTGTGAGTTGCAAATATCCTGAATAATCATTACTTATCTTTAAAATTCATGAGTTAGTTAAATAAGGGACATGTCATAATCTCACATTTTAAGGTAAAGAGCTAAATCTATGAGATACTAATTGATATGCCCAAATTAGCAGACCTAATAACAAAAATATTTTTTCAACTATATATGGACATAGATGTATTGAAATAGTTCATGTTTGGTCAAATGTTAGAAAGTTTTTTCTCACTCACTTTTACTCAGGTAAAGTTGACAAAAAACATTGTAGAAGTTTAAGGTACATAGCATAATAAATTGATTTATATATTTGTGAATATTACAGGTTACCAAAATAAGTCTAACATCTATAACCTAGTAAACATGGAAAAACATACACAGCATTAGAGAATGTTCTAATTTTATTCTTTTATATATATAGCAGTCCAGTTTTAACAGCACCACTTATTGAATAGTCAAATTAACAGCACCACTTATTGAGTTTCCTCATTGTATAGTCTTAATTTCTTTGCCATAGATTAACTGAACATAAGGTCATAAGTTTACCTCTGGGCTCTCTATTTTCATGCCAGTAGCATATTTTTTTAATCACTGTAGTTTTATATTATAGTTTGAAATCAGGGAGCCTGATTCCACTAGCTCTGTTTTTCTTTCTCAAGTTCAGTTTGGTAATTCAAGATCTTCTGTGCCTCCATACAAATGTTAGCATTTTTTGTTCTAGTTCTGTGGAAAATGCCATTGATAATTTGGCAGGGGTTGCACTGAATCTGTAGATTGCCTTGGGAAGAATACTAATTTTTATACTATTGATTCTTCTAACTAAATAACATGGCATCTCTTTCTATCTGTTTGTGTTATCTTCAATTTTTCAACAAAAAAGACAATGGCAACCCACTCCAATACTCTTGCATGGACAACCCTGCTTATTGTCACCCTGGTTATTTAACTTATATCCAGAGTAAATCATGTGAAATGCTGAGCTGGATGAAGCACAAGCTGAAATCAAGATTGACAGGAGAAATATCAATAACCTCAGATATGTAGATGACACTACACTTGTGGCAGAAAACAAAGAATTAAAGAGCCCCTTAATGAAAGTTAAAGAGGAGAGTGAAAAAGTTGGCTTAAAACTCAATATTCAAAAAACTAATATCATGGCATCTGGTCCCATCACTTCATGGCAAATAGATGTGGAAACAGTGAAAACAGTGACAGACTTCATTTTCTTGGGCTCCAAAATCACTGCAGATGGTGACTGCAGCCATTAAATTAAAAGACACTTGCTCCTTGAAAGAAAAGCTATAACCAACCTAGATAGCACATTAAAAAGCAGAGACATTACTTTGCCAAAAAAGGTCCATCTTGTCAAAGCCATGGTTTTTCCAGTGGTCATGTACAGATATGAGAACTGGACTATAAAGAAAGCTGAGCACTGAAGAACTGATGCTTTTGAACTGTGATGTTGGAGAAGATTCTTGAAAGTCCCTTGGACAGCAAGGAGATCCAACCAGTTTATCCTTAAGGAAATCAGTCCTGAATATTCATTGGAAGGACTGATGCTGACGCTGAAACTCCAATACTTTGGTCACCTAATGTGAATAACTGACTCACTGGAAAAGACCCTGATGCTGGGAAAGATTGAAGGTGGGAGGAGAAGGGGACGACAGAGGATGAGATGGTTGGATAGTATCACCAACTTGATGGACATGAGTTTGAGTAAGCTCTAGAAGTTGATGATTGACCAGGAAGCTGAGTGTGCTACAGTCCATGGGGTCACAGAGTCCAACAAAACTGAGTGACTGAACTGAACTGATATTGAGGTAGGTTCCCTCTATGTGCAACTTCTGGAAAGTTTTTATCATAAATGTTTGTTGAAATTTATCAAAATTTTTCTATATTCATTGAGAAGATTGTATGTTATTTATTCTTTAATTTTTAATTTTTGGTATCACATTGATTGATTTGTGTATACTGAAGAATCCTTGCATTCCTGGGATAAAACCCACATGGTCATAGTATATAGATCTTTCAGTGTGTTGCTGGATCCTGTATGCTGCTCTTTTGTTGAGGATTTTTGTATCTATGTTCATTAGTGATATTGGTCTATAAATATCTTTTGTGAGATATTTTTGTTAAGTTTTGGTATTAGCATGACAATGGCCTTATGGAACAGATTTGGGAGTGTTCCTCCTTCTGCAATTTTTTTTTTTTAAAGAAGTTAGAAGAATAGTTGTTAGCTTATCTCTGAATGTTTGATAGAATCCCCCTATGAAGTCATCTGATCCTGGAGATTTGTTTATTGACTTAATTACTTGTGATTGGTTTGTTTATATTTTCTAATTCTTCTTGGTTCTGTCTTGCAAGGTTTTACCTTTCCAAGAATACATTCATTTTTTTTTCCAGTTTGTCCATTTTATTGGCATATACTTAGTTGTAATGATCTCTTATGTCAGTTGTGATTTCTCCGTTTTTATTTCTAGTTTTATTAATTTGAGTCCTCTCCATTTTATATTTTCTTGAGGAGTCCATCTAAAGTTTTATCAATTTTGTTTATCTTCTCGAGGAACCATTTTACTTTTGTTGATATTTGCTATTGCTTTCATTTCAATTTTGTTCATTTCTTCTCTGATCTTTATGATTCTTTCCTTCTACTGACCAGGTTTCTTTGTTCTTCTTCCTCTAGCTGCTTTAGATTAGACCGCTTACTTGAGATTTTGCTTTGTTTTGTTTTCTGAAGTGAGATTGAATGTTTTATGCTTCTTTTTACAACTGATTTTGCTGTGTCTCATAGGTATTGGGCCATCAAGTTTTCATTGTTATTTTTTTTTTCTAAATGTCTTTATTTTCTCTTTAATTTCCATAGTGATGACTTAGTTACTTAGCAGTGCACTGTTTAGCCTCAATTTGTGTGTGTGTGTGTATGTGTGTGTTAACATTTTTCCCCCTGTGATTGATTTCAAGCTTTATAGCATTTTGTTCAGAAAAGATGCTTGATACAATTTCAGTTTTCTTAAGATTTCCAAAGCTTGGTTTGTGGCCCAAGGTGTAGTACATCCTAGAGAATGTTCCTTGTACACTTGAGAAGAAAGTA
This sequence comes from Antilocapra americana, assembly GCA_007570785.1. NCBI lineage: Eukaryota > Metazoa > Chordata > Mammalia > Artiodactyla > Antilocapridae > Antilocapra > Antilocapra americana. The sequence goes on from ML662441.1 coordinate 9,452,323, forward strand.
AATTATGCTTTCATATTTAATTGATATTTATAGGACATTAATCAGGTTAAGTGAATCTGATCTACTGTGCTATTTAAAGCTTGTATCTGTTGTTCAGTCACTAAATTGTGTCCAAATCTTTGTGACCCCATGGATTGCAGCACTTCAGGCTCCCCTCTCCTTCACTGTCTCCTGGAGTTTGCACAGATTCGTGTCCATGAGTCAGTGATGCTGTCTAACCACTTCATCCTCTGCTGCCCCCTTCTCCTTTTGCCTTTAATCTTTCCCAACATCAGAGTCTTTTCCAGCGAGATGGCTCTTCACGTCAGGTAGCCACACTTTTGGAGCTTCAGCTTCAGCATCTGTCTTTCCAAAGAACATTCAGAGTGGATATCCTTTAGGATTGACTGGTTGGATCTCCTTGCTGTCCAAGGGACCCTCCAGAGTCTTCTCCAGCATCACAATTCCATGTAACAGTTCTTTGTGCTCAGCCTTCTTTATCATCCAACTCTCACATCTGTATATAACTGCTGGAAAAGCCATCGCTTGATTATATGTACCTTTGTTGGCAAAGTGATATATTTGCTTTCTAATACAGTATCCAGATTTGTCACAGCGTTGCTTCCAAGGAGAAAGAGTTTTTTAATATGCTAGCTGCAGTCACTGTCCGCAGTGATTTGGGAGCCCGAGAAAATAAAATCTGTCACTGCTTCCACTTTTCACCTTCTATTTCCCACGAAATGATGAGACCAGATTCCATGATCTTAGTTTTTTGAATGTTTAAATTCAAACTAGTTTTTTTTTACCCTCCTCTTTCACCCTCATGAAGAGGCTCCTTAGTTCCTCTTCACTTTCTGCCATTAGAGTGGTATTATCTGAGGTTGTTGATATTTTTCCTGGCAATCTTTTATTTTTTAATTAACATATCTTTATTTTGGATTAGATATAAAATTCATATACATATTCAATATGGAAATGTTCTTTTTTAAATTAATTAATTCATTTTAATTGGAGACTAGTTACTTTACAATATTGTAGTGGGTTTTGCCATACATTGACATGAATCAGCCATGGGTGTACATGTGTTCCCCATCCTGAACCCCCCTCCCACCTCCCTCCCTATCCCATCCCTCAAGGTGGTCCCAGTTCATCGGCCCTAAGTGCCCTTCTCATGCAGTGAACCTGGACTGGTGATCTATTTTACATATGGTAATATACATGTTTCAATGCTATTCTCTCAAATCATCCCACCCTCATCTTTTCCCACAGAATCCAAAAGTCTGTTCTTTACATTCCTGGAAATCTTGATTCTAGCTTGTGATTCATTCAACTTGGAATTTCACATGACGCACCCTGTATACAAGTTAAATAAGTAGGGTGATGATATCCTACTGTACATCCTACAAAATACAATAAGACATCTTTGTTGGATTTCTTTCCCAATTTAGAACCAGTCGTTCCATGTCTGGTTCTAATCCCTTATGATTATATTATACACTGGAGGTGATGAGTAGGCTCAGGGCATTAGATCTGGTAGACAGAATATCTGAAGAACTATGGCCAGAGGTTTGTAACAGTGTATAGGAGGCAATCACCAAAACCACTCCAAAAAAAAGAAATACAAGAATGCAAAGTGGTTGCTTGAGGAGGCTTTGCAAATAGCCAAAGAAAGATTTTCCCTTGTAGCTCAGTGGGTAAAAAATGTACCTGAAAAGCAGGAGACCTGGGTTCAATTCCTGGGTCGGGAAGATCCCCTGGAGAAGGAAATGACAACCCACTCCAGTATTCTTGCCTGGGGAATCCTAAGGATAGAGGATCCTGGCAGGCTACAGTTCATGGGGTTGCAAGAATCGAACATGACTTAGCGACTAAACCACTACCAAAGAAAGAAGAGAAATGAAAGGCAAGGGAGATACACCCAACTGAATGCGGAGTTTCAGAGAATAGCAAGGAGAGGAAAGAAAGCTTTCTCAAATAAACAGTGCAAAAAAATGGAGGAAAACAACAGAATGGGAACGACTATAGATTTCTTTAAGAAAACTGGAGCTATCTAGAGAAAATTTCATACAAGGACGGACATGAAAAAGGACAGAAATGGTAAAGATGTAACTGAACCAGAAGACATTAAGAGGAGATGGCAAGAATCCACTGAAGAAATTTACCAAAAAAAAAAAGGTCTTAATGACCTGGATAACCATGATGGTGTGGTCACTTGTCTAGAGTCAGACATCCTGGAGTGTGGGGTCAAAGGGGCCTTAGAAAGCATTACTACAAATAAAGCTAGTGGAGGTGATGGAATTCACCTGAGCTATTTCAAATCCTCAAAGATGAAGCTGTTAAAATGCTCCACTTAATATGTCAACAAATTTGGAAAACTCAGTAACAGGACTGGAAAAGGTCAAATTTCATTCTAGTCCTAAAGAAGGGCAATGTCAAAGAATGTTCAAACAGTACATGGATGGAGGACTTTCAGAAGTACAAGCTGGATTTATAAAATGCAAATGAGCCAGAGATTAAATTGCCAGCATTTGCTAGTTCATAGAGAAAGCAAGGTAATTAAAAGAAAATATCTACTTCTGTTTCATTGACTACACAAAAATCTTTGACTGTGTGGATCACAACAAACTGTGGAAAACTCTTCAGGAGATGGGAATACTAGATTACCTTATCTGGTTCTTGAGAAACCAAACCTGTATGTAGGTCAAGAAGTAACCTAGTTAAGACTGGGTATGGAACAACTCACTCACTGAGTTCAAAATTGAGAAAGCTTGTGTTTACTTATTTCTTTTCTGCCTGGATGATCTGTCCATTGCTGTAAGTTAAATTCTCCAACTACTATTGTATAATTTGGAGTCGTTTGTTTATCTTTCTCTTCTTATTGCTATGCTTGGGACTTTCAAAACTGCAATGTAAGTAGTGAGAGTGGACATCCTGTTCTTGTACCTGGACTTAGAGGAAATGCTTTCAGCTTTTCACTGTTATGTATGATGTAGGCTGTGGGTTTGTCATTTATAACCTTTATTATGTTGAGGTATGTTTCTTCTATACCAATTTTCTGGAGAGTGTTTGTCACAAATGGGTGTTCGATTTTGTCAAAAGCTTTTTCTGCATGTGTTGAGATGATTATATAATTTTTATATTATTCAATCTATTAATGTGCATTGCAGTGATTGATTTCCAAATGATGAAAAAAAAAACCCTGAGTTAAGTTCCACTTCATCATGGTGTATGATCCTTTTAATGATTTGTTGAGTTCATTTTGCTAGAATTTTGTTTAGGAATTTTACATCTATATTCATCAGTGATATCCTGCAGTTTTCTTTCTTTCCTTTATTTTTTTTTTTTTTTGCTGTGTGGTTTTGCTGTCAGGGTGATGGTGGCCTCATAAAACAAGTTAAAGAGAATTTCTATTTCTGTAATTTTTTGGAATACCTTCAGAAGGGTAGGTGTTAATTCTTCACTAAATGTTTGACAGAATTCCTGTGAAGCCTTCTGGTCCTGGACTTTTGTTTGTTGAGTTTTTTAACCATTTTTTTTTAATTCAGTACTTGTGGTTTGTATCTTTATATTTTCTATTTCTTCCTGGTTTGGTGTTGGCAGCTTATACATTTCTAAGCATTTCCATTTCCTCTTAGTGACCCAATTTATTGACATATAGTTGCTTGTAATAGTCTCATGATCATTTGTATATCTGTGGTGTCCATTGTAATGTCTCCTTTTTCATTTCTAATTTTATTTATTTGAGCCCTCTCCCTTTATTTCCTTGATAAGTCTGCCTTAAGGTTTAAGTATTTTATCTTTTCAAAGAACCAGATTTTAGTTTCCTTAATCTTGGCTACTGTTTTGGTTCATTTATTTCTGTTCTAATCTGTATGATTTCTTTCATTCTACTAAATTTGTGTGCACTTTTTTGCTGTTGTTCTTCTTTTTCTAGTTCTTTTAGGTGTAAGGTTAGGTTTTCTGAGATTTTTGTTTGTTTGTTTTTTCCTGAGGTAAGATTTTATGGCTATAAACTTCCTTCTTAGAAGTACCTTTGTTGCATCCTATTGGTTTTGGATCATCTTGTTTTTATTTTCATTTGTCCCTAGGTATTTTTAAATTTCCTCCTGATTTCTTAGGACATCCATTGGCTGTTCAGTAACATATTGTTTAGCCTCCACATGTTTTTGTGTTTTACAATTTGTCCCCCTTGTAATTGATTTCTTGTCTCACAGCATTGCGGTCAGAAATGATGCTTGATATTATTTCAATTTTCTTAAATTTAACCAAGGCTATCTTTGTGGCCCAGCATGTGATCAATCCTTGTGAGTGTTTTGTGTCTTCTCTGCTACTTTTAGATGGAATGGTCTATAAATATCAATTAAGTCTATCTGGTCTAATGTGTAATTTAAGTCTTGTGTTTTCCTGTTAATTTTCTGTCTGATCTGTCCATTGGTGTAAGTGGAATGTTAAAGTTCTCCACTGTTATTGTATTATTGTTGATTTCTCCTTTTACAGCTGTTAGAATTTGTCTTGTGTTTGAGGAGATCTCATGTTGGGTGTATATATATTTACAATTGTTATATCCTCTTCTTGGATTGATCTTGATCATTAGGAAGTGTTCTTCTTTGTCTCTTTTAACAATCTTTAAAGTCTTTTCTCTGATATGAGTATTGACTCTCCAGCTTTCTTTTGATTTTCATTTGCATTCAGTACTTTTTTCCATACCCTCACTTTCATTCTATAGTGTCCCTAATTCTGAAGTGAGTCTCTGGTAGATAACATCTATGCAGGTCTTAATTTTGTATTCATTAAACCAGTCTCTGTCTTTTGGTTAGAACATTTAATCTATTTTCATTTAAGGTAATTATCAATATGTTTGTTCCTGTTGACATTTTCTTAATTGTTTTAGATTTGTTTCCATATCTCTTTTCTCTTCTCTTTGACTTCTGCTTTCTTCTCTTATGATGTCATGACTAACTTAAATTTGTGCTCAGATTTCTTTACTAATTTTAGGTGTATCTACTGTATATTTTTGGTTTGTGGTTCCATGATGTTTAGACACAGCAATCAACATATAATCAAAACTTTTAAAATTTCTTGTCCTTTTAATTTCAAATGCATTTCCAGTGTCCTGCATTTGTAATCTCCTCATTCATGATTCCTGGTTTTGATATCATAGTCATATGCAAATGATTACCCACCTTGAAAATATGTATTTACCTTTACTGGTGAGTTTTTCCCTTCACAATTCTTTTTTTCTAGCAGCCTTTTCTTTTCCTCCCAGAAAAGTTCCTTTAGCAGTTGTTGCAAAGCTGGTCTGGTGATGCTGAATTCTCTTAGATTTTGTTTGTCTGTAAAGCTTTTGCTTTCTCCATTGAATCTGAATAAGAATGCTGCTATGTTTTTTGGTTGTAGGTTCTCTTCATTAATCACTTTATATCATGGGGCTCTCTTATAGCCTGAAGAGTTTCTGCTGAGAAATCAGCTGATAACCTTATGATAATTCCCTTGAGTGTTATATGTTGCTCTTAATATTTTTGCTTTGTCTTTATTTTTTGTTAGTTTGATTACTATGTTTCTTGGGGTGTTCCCCTTTGGATTTATCCTGCCTGAGACTCTCTGCACTTCCAGAACTTGAGTGAACATTTCCTTTCTCATGTTAGGGAAGTTTTCAGCTGTTATCTCTCCAAGTATTTCCCGCAGCCATTCCTCTCAGTCTTTTCCTGGAATTCCTATAGTGTGAGCATTGGTGTCTTTAATGTTGACCCAAAGGTCTCTTAGCTTGTCCTCATGTCTTTTCATTCTTTTCCTTTATTCTGTTCCATGGTAGTGATTTTCATCATTCTGTCTTCCAGCTCACTTATCCATTTTTCTGCCTCATTTATTATGCTATTGTTTTCTTCTAGTGTATTTTTAATTTCAGTTATTTATTTCTGTTTGTTATGAGATATTCTAGCTCTTTGTTAAGCAGTTCTCTGTGCCTCCATTCTTTTGCTGAGTTCTGGATCATCTTTACTATAATTACTCTGAATTCTGTTTTGATTATACTGTCTATTTCTAATTCATTTAGTTGTTCTTCTGGGGTTTTGTCTTGCTTCTTTATCTGAAATATATTCCTCTGCTGTCTTATTTTGTCTCTTTTTCTGCATATAGTCTCCATTCCAGAGCCTCCAGGATTGAGGTCCTCTTTCTTCTGGTGTCTGTGGTTCTCTTCTTTCTGGTCTCTGCTTCCTGTTGGCTGAGGCTGGTCCAAGAGCCTATGCAGGCTTCCCTGTGTGGGGGATTGGTGCCTTCACATTTGCAGGTGGAGCTGGGTTTTGTCCCTCTGGTGGGCAAGGCCATGTCAAGGAGTATGTTTAGAGGTGACACTGAGGTCAGGAAGATTTTAGGTAGCCTGTTGATAAGTGGGGCTGTATTTCTGCCTTGTTGGTCATTTGGTCTGAGGCCTTTCAGCCCTGGAGCCAACAGTCTGTTGGATGGGGACAGACATTGTCAAAATGGCAGCCTCTGTGAGAACTCACACCAATGAGTACTCCCCAATATCTCAGCCACCAGGCCCTTATCCCCACAGTGAACCATACTCACCCCTTTACCTTTCCAGGAGACCCTTCAAGACCACCAAGTAGGTCTGGCTCAGGCATCTATGAAGTCAATAATTTTTCCCTGGGTGCCAGTGTGCATGAGACCTTGTGTGTGCCCCCCAGGTGTTTTGTTTCTATTTCCCCCTGTCCTGTGGAGCTCCTGCAATTAAGCCCCACATGCATTCAAAGCCAAATTCTCTAGGGACTTCTCCCAGTGACAGTCCCCTATAATGGGGAGCCTGATGTGAGACTCAGAACTCTCAGTCTTGTGGGAGACTCTCTGTACCAGTCATTTTCTAGTTTTTCCATTGCCCACCTGATGGGTATGGGATCTGACTACAAATTGAATGGGTCTCTCCTAATATCTTGTGGCTTCCTCTTTGTCTTTGTAGGTAGAATATCATTTTTTGCAGGTTCAAGTCATTTTTAGTAAATGATTGTTTAGCAGTTACGTTTGATTTTTTTGTTTGTTTTTTTGAGAGGAGCTGAGTTCAAGTGCTTCTACTTGATAACCTTGTCTCTAATCCCTTTGATTCTTTTTTAAAAATTAAGAAGTAATTTTGTTACTTGTTGGCTTAAAATTCTGCAATATTGTCTACTGCTTTAGAACAATCTATATTTAATGTCCCTCCCTTAAAAATAAAGTCCTTCTCTCATATCTCAGCCAAAATTACTCTTTGCTTTTTCTATTCATTGTTTCTATGTTCTTGAGCATCTAAGATTTTCAAAAATTTTATGTATCGTTTTTCCTTCTGCCTATAAATAATTTTCCCTATTTGATGGTTTCTCAGTGGCTAAATACATGCAAGGCTATTCTGAAGCATCAACTATAATTTACATTATTTCTATCACCTTCATGCTTGTTTAAGTGACTTTTTTCTGTCTTTTGATAATGTACAAGTATAGCATATTTAATTAAGTTTTTAATTAAAATCTCTCTATGGACTTTGAACTCTGTGCAAAGTAATAATTTTACAGACCCGTGGACTCTGTGGATGAGGGCAAGGATGGGATGATATGGGAGAATGGCATTGAAACATGTTAACTATCATATGTTTAATCAATCGCCAGCCCAGGATTGATGCTCGGGGCTGGTGCATCGAGATTTCCCGGGGGGAGGGAGAAGGGAGGAAGGAGGGATGGGGGTTCTGGAGGGGGAGCATATGTAAACCCATGGCGATAACATGTCATTGTATGGCAAAACTAATAAAAAATAATAAAGATATAAAGTGAAAAAAAATTTAATATACTGTATTGGGAAACTACTCAATATTTAATATATGCTGGATAACACGAAATTAAATATGGTTTTCACATCAAGAATTGAATCTGTCTTTTGTCCAAAATTGTGTGGTGTTTATATAATTATATCTCTCAAACTCCAAGCAAGAATATGGATTTGTAATATTTGATGAGTTAAATATGAAATAAAGGAACTTACATATGTCAGTGTAGAGAAAGTTTATTTTTTGTTATTGTTGGTTTTGTTATGTATCAATTGGCTAGACTGATAAATTCTGAACAACTTTTTTTTCCTAATAAGTTTCCAGTGGATTACAGAGTTACTCACTCATTTATGTTGGAAAATGGAGAGGAGGCGGCAGCCATTTTGTAGCTCACACACACTTTGTCCCAGTAGTTGAGTCACACATGAGTGTAGGTGCTGCTGTGCAGAGATTTTATAGATGTAATTAAAGTTCCATAAAGACTAATTCATAGTTAATGAAAATGGAAGCCATGTGGACCTGGCTTTATCAGGTGGGTGCCCTTTAGAGAGGAGCAAGCCCTTTTCTAAACTCCAGAGACTTAAAACAGCAACTTGACCTGCAGTCACCCTTGTTTCTCATGGCTCTTCCCTTCTCAACTATTCACTGGACTTTGGGGTGGTTTAGTCAGCTCCCACAATTGTATAAGAAAATTTCTCATAGTAAATTATATGTGTGTGCATGTATTTATTTTTATACTCTGGTTCTGTTCCTTGGTCAACCTCAACTGATAAAAATTTTAACTGTCTCAGTATAATAATATACTTGTAATTCATTTGGTAATTTATCTATTTGACATTTGGGTATATGTACTAAATTACACATTTTTAGAAGAAAAACATTTCTTACTGCTGAAATCTCAGTCATAGGTACCCTCAGAGGCTAGAAACAATGGAGGAGGTGAGGCCTCTGGCCAGCTGGGGAAGTACATTGACATTCAAATAACATTTAATAAGTAATATCAGGACATTCAAAAAGAGTTCGATAATGTGCTATTCAAATGAACTATATCTGCCCAGCATCCCTCAGCCCCGTGCTTCTAGTTACAAACTATAGATCGACATCCTTCATTCTCTTTCTGCAGCTCACCTGATACCCTGCTGCATTCACTGTTGTCCAAAGGTGACTGAAATGGAGCTCTGACCTTTAGTTGTAACCAGGAAAATAATTTTCATACTTGGAAAGAACAAGAGGAAGAGGACAGAGTGAATATTTCACAAAGAATGCAAATTCCCTACCTGAGAATTTTGTGAGGATACATCTGTTATGATACCATGTCCAGTATTTGGTTGGATGGATAGTAGAGGCTTCCTTATTGCTGACATGCATCCACCTCTCACTGAGATAAGAGTGATGCTTTGTTATAAAATTGAGGATAACAAAAGAGAATATATTAGATATTACTATAAAGGAGATTAGTCCTGGGTGTTCATTGGAAGGACTGATGTTGAAGCTGAAACTCCAATACTTTGGCCACATCATGCGAAGAGCTGACTCATTGGAAAAGACCCTGATGCTGGGAAGGATTGAGGGCAGGAGGAGAAGGGGATGACAGAGGATGAGATGGTTGGATGGTATCACTGACTCAATGAACATGGGTTTGGGTGGACTCCAGGAGTTGGTGATGGACAGGGAGGCCTGGCGTGTTGTGATTCATGGGGTCTCAAAGAATCAGACACAACTGAGCAACTGAATTGAACTGATAATATTAGGTGTCCTTATTATATTTATGTTTTGTGGTTTCTCACCCAACAAATAAGCCCAGAGACACTCCATTTCAGGAAATATATATATTTACAGTTCAATATTTATGAAACTTTCATACAAGGGAGAAAGTTTTAATAATTAATTTTATTTCAAATCTGTTTATTTCCCCCGGGCAATGATTTATCACACTGTTAGTTATCTCCTGACTGTCACAGATTTGCCTTCAAATCCTCCTCAGATTTTAACAGAACACTTGTGCTTTGTTTTTCTATCATTGCATGTTTATGTATAAGGCATTTGGGATTTGATCTAGAAACAAATTAATTATATTTTAGCAACTCTGAAAATTCAGGATTTCCTTCCCATAATGAACACATTAACTCTATTGCAAAAGTGAATAAATGACTAAAATAAAGTTCTTGGGGCCCTTTGACTATATCACTAATGACCCCAATGTGTGTGTGATTCCATTTTATCAGAGAACACAGAAATTTAAAGTAATGAAGATTTTTTGTTAAATTTTGAACAAAGTCCTAGTTTCCTTTAACTGTATACAGAAACAAAGCAAATATGTTCTAAATGATATGGAATATTGTTCTTTTCTGTTTTATGCCAATGTTTAACCACTCTCTCATTTCTTCCATGTGGTTTCCTTGGTGGTTCAGTGGTGAAGAGTCTGCTTGCTAGTGCAGGAGATGCAGGTTTAATCCCTGGGTTGGGAAGATCCCCCGAAAAAGGAAACAGCAACACACTCCAGTATTTTTGCAAGGGAAATCCCATGAACAGAGGAGCCTGGTGAGGTTTAGTCCATGGGGTTGCAAAATAGACACAGCTAGGTGAATAAACTTCTCTTTCACAGAGAAGAAATGTATATTATCAGGGGTGTATTAGTTTGCTAGCGCTGACTTAAAGTACCACAGACTGGGTGACCTAAATATCAGAAATTTATTTTCTCACAATTCTGGAGCCTAGAAATCCAAGATCAAAGTGTTGGCAGGGTTAGAATTTTTCTGATGTTCTCTCCTTGGCTTGAGATGGCTATCTTCTGTCTTCACACCTTCTTCTCTGTGTGCATCTATATTCTAATCTCCTCTTTCTATAAGGGTACCAGTGCATTTTAACTTAATCACCTCATTGATGAGTCTACCTCCAAATTTAGTTGCTTCAACAAATATTTGGGGTTTTTCAAATTGTTGTTGGGGCAAGGGGAGACAAAACTCAGCCCATAACATTGGCATTTGACATTGAATTTTCAGTTTATTTGGATAAGAGTACAAAGACATGAGCTTTAGAATCAATGTTTGGGTTTTAATTAAGGCCTTGTTTCTCAAAAGCCATTTAAAGTTCACGGCAGAATCAAAGAAGAGTTGCAGAAATTTCCCATATAACTCCTCCCTCCACATATTCAAAGTCTATTATCAACATGTCCCACTAGAATATGATATTACTGTTTAATCTTGGTGTTGTATATTCTATAGATTTAGACAAATATAGAGTGACACCTATCCGCCAATATGCATTATGGTATCATGTAGTCAGCCCTCTGTATCCTTGGCTTCAGCATCCACAGATTTAACCAACTAGGTATTGTGTAATATGTTTATAACCTAAGATTGGAATCCCCAGATTTCAATGTGGAGGGCAAGGCCAACTATGGGGCTTATACATCTGGGAATTTTAGATCAGGAGCAGATTCTGGAATCAATCCCTTGTAGATACCAAAAGACAACTGCCTCTCTTTTTCACTGCCCTAAAAGTCCTCTCCAACCCCTGAAAAACCCTGCTCTTTTTATTGTGTCCATAGTTTTGCCTTCTCCAGAATATTATGTGTAGTTGGGATCATATAGATGTAGCCTTTTCACATTGGCATCTTTTACTTGTCATTGTTCAGTTGCTCAGTCGTGTCTGACTCTTTGTGACCCCGTGGACTGCAGCATGCCAGGCTTCCCTGTTCTTCACCTTCTCTCAGAGCTTGCTCAAACTCATGTGCCTGGAGTTGGTGATGCCATACAACCATCTCATCCCCTGTTGTCCCTTTCTCCTCCAGCCTTCAATCTTTCCCAGCATCAAAGTCTTTTATAATGAGTCAGTTCTTTGCATCAGGTGGTCAAAATATTGGCGCTTCAGTTTCAGCATCAGTCCTTCCAATGAATATTCAGTATTGATTTCCTTTAGGATTGACTGGTTTGATCTCCTTGCAGTCCAAGCGACTCTCACTTACTGATACACATTAAAGGTTCCTTTATGTATTTTCATGGTTTGATAGCTCATTTCTTTTTAGTGCTGAATAATATTTCATTATATGGATGCATAACAGCTTATCCATTTATCTACTGAAGGACATCTTCATTGCTTACATTTCATTAGTCATGAATAAATCTGCTATAAATATCCATGTGCATGTTTTTGCAAAATGTAATGTTTCAGCTCTGTTAACTCAATATCAAGGGTTATGATTAGTTGATCATACAGTGAGAGTATGTTTAGTGTTGTAAAAACTGCCAAAATATCTTCCAGAGCAGCTGTACTATTTTGCACTCCCACCAGCAATGAATGGTTGTTCTGGTTGCTTTTAATCCTCCCCAGCATTTGGTTTTGTCAGTGTTCTGGATTTTGGCCCTTTTAAGTTTCGTAGTGGTATTTTGTTGTTGTTTTAATTTGCATTTCTCTGATGAAATATGATGTGGACCTTCTTTTCACATGATTGTTTGCATCTGTATATTTTCTTTGGTGAGGTGTTTCTTAGGGTATATGGCTCATTATTTAATCAAGCTTTTTGTTTTCCTATTCTTGAGTCTTAAATCAAAAGTTCTCCATATATTTTGAATGACCGTCTTTTATCAGATGTGACCTTTGAAAATATTTTTTTCACAGTGTGGCTTGTATTCACATTCTCTTCCCCCCTTTTCTTACAGAGATTTTTTTTTTATTTTAATGAAGTTCAGATTTATGTACTTTTCCCCCTGGATCTTGCCATTAGCATTGTATCTAAACTGTCATCACCATACCCAAGGATATACAGGTTTTTTCTAATGTTATTTCTAGTATTTCTATAGTCTTACATTTTATGTTTAGGTCTGTGATCCATTTGGAGTGGGGTTTTTTTTTGTATTTTATTTATTAATTTATTAGCTGTGCTGTGTCTTTGTTGCTGTATGGGCTTTTCCCTAGCTATGCTGAGTGGAGGTTACTCCCTAGTTGTGATGCACAGGCTTCTCATTCTGGCTGGCTTCTCTTCTTGTGAACCACAGCCCTAGGGCTCATGGGTTTCAGTAGTTGTGACATGTGGGCTCAGCAGGTGCAGCTTCCAGGCTCTAGAGTACAAGGTCTATACTTGTGCCTCGTGGGTTTAGCTGATGCGCAGAATGTGGGACCTGGGATATTCAGATCAGGGATCAAACCCATGTCTCCTGCATTGGCAGGTGGATGCTTTACCACTGAGCCACCAGGGAAGCCCTGAGTTAGTTTTTTGAAGGGTTTAAGTTCTCTGCTAGATTCATGTTTGCATGTGGATGTCTAGTTGTTCCAGCACCACTTGTTGAAGAGACTGTCTTTGCTCCATTAGATTGCCTTCCCTCCTTTATCAAAGATAGGTTGACTATATTTATGTGGGAATGTTTCTGTACCCTCTATTCTGTTCCACTGATTTGTCTACTGTTTTACCAATACCACACTCTGTTGATTAGAGTAGCTTTAGAGTAAGACTAAAGTTAGTAACATCAGTTCTCCAGCTTTGTTCTTCTTCTTCAGAATTATGTTGACTATTCATGGTCTTTTGCCTCTCCATATATACTTGCTGATATTTTTGTCAGAGTTGCCTTGAGTCTACAAATAAAATTGGAAAGAATTGATAATATTGAATCTTTTTATTCATCAACATGGAATGTCTCTCTATTTAGTTCTTTGATTTTATTCATCAAACTTTTATAGTTTTCCTTATGTACATCTTAGATGTATTTTGTTAAATTTATAACTATATATTTCATTTTTTGTGCTAATGTAAATGGTATTAATTTTTTAATTTCAAATCCCACCTGTTCATTGCTAGTATATAGGAGTGTCAATAATATTTTCAGGAGTCTTAAGCATTCTGAGGAATTTTGCATGAAATCTTACCCTAGAAATGATAGACTCATCATAACTTTCATGCTCTTGAGTCAAATATTAACACTAAATGTTAACATGAATTAGCTTATAATTATTTATTTATTAAAATATGCTGAATTAACTACATCTTATCTTTTGTTTCTGTGCTATATTTTAAAAACATTCCCAATATCAACTGTATGTAACAAGATAATCTCAGAATAATTTTGAAAATATTTAAATCTTACAAGCAAATAAATTATCAGAAATAACTTTAATCTGATTTTACTTTGAAGTGTATTTTGATTGAAATATATACAAATTAGATATTCTCAGCCTACCATATGCAGCTTGCATGAATATAAACCAATTTTTGTATCAGCACGTATCAAGGTTGTTATGCAATTAAATGGAGATAAAGAATGCGTTTTTAAGTTAGTTAAACTAATCTGCTAGTTTTGTTCTATTTTAGATACACAGCCTTAGAAGTATAGATTATATTGCTCATTCTTCTAGGTTTATGGCATATTATTTCTGTTTCTCGCTTCCCAGATGGTTCAGTGGTAAAGAATCCACCTACTAAGTAGGAGACAAGAGTTTGATCCCTGGGTCAGGAAGATCCCATGGGAGTAGGAAATGTCAACCTACTCCAGAAGAAAACTCCATGGACAGAGGAGCATGGTGGGCTACAGTCTATCAGGTTTCAAAGAGCTAGACATGACTTAGCAACTAAACAACAGCAGCAGCATCTCTGTTGCCAGTTCTTGGGTTTTATATTTTATTTTTCCCTTAACTCCCTGCTTAATAATTTCAAAAGTACACATTCTTATTTTAATGTATACTTACCTAGTGGCTCAGTTGGTAAAGAATCTGCCTGCAATCAGGAGACCTGGGTTCAATCCCAAGGTCAGGAAGATCCCCTGGAGAAGGAAATGGCAACCCACTCCAGTACTCTTGCCTAGAGAATTCCATGGGCAGAGGAGCTGGACAGACTACAGTCCATGGAAATCACAGAGTAGAACATGACTGTGTGACTAACTTTCACTTTTTTTCATAGGTATATTTATTTAAATATTTACACCAGTGAAAATCGTACTCATTTAGTTTTAAATTTACCCAAATGGTATACATATAAATCGTAGTGTTATTTTATTATTGTTGTTTAACCATATTTTTCCAATTTAACAATGCTCCTCAAATAGATATAGTCACTCATTGGACTGCTGCATGGCAAAGTCTATCTCCAACTATTATTAGCATAAAAATTGCTAAATTAAATCATTTGTAAACTTTCTGATACATGTATACTTACAGCTATGGGGTAATTTATTTTTATCAAAAATGCTTATTTTCATTCCAGAAAAACTGATAAATCTTTATCAGATTTACTATCAAGCTACAGTAGTCAACACGGTGTGATATTGGCAAAAGAACAGACAAATATCTATTTTTCTTGCTCTCTTGCCTGGATTCAAGGTCATATGATTTTAAAAAATAGAATCTGATACTTATTTTCTGTCATCAAGCCTCCACCCATAGCCCATATTTTCTCAAAAGCCTGTGGGAGAAGAGATTAAGAATATTCAGTAGACTGAGCAGATGTTGCTGCCTACTTATCTTCATCCCCATGCTGAGAATTTTGAGCCTCTGATAGAGAAGTGCTGACTGTTAGACTTTAGGCATTTTGCAACCTCAGGTAGAGTAGCAATAAATTCAAAAGTTGGAGAAATCCATCCACCCTGACACTTCTCCTTGGCTCCAGGCTTTTCAGCAACACCATATTTTTTCTTTAATTTCTTTAGTTTTCCTATAGGAGTAGAGGACAGATACGTTTTCCCAAGTCATCTAAGAGGAATGTCGCTACAGACAGCAGGATTTTCTGAGCCAGCATGCACTACATCAGACCCTATGAGTGTGTCTCCTTGCGGCTACATGTATGGCAGTGACCATATAATGCAGAAAAAAATGTGTTAAACAGAACCGTGGTGATCAGTCTACAATAAGATGCCTTGATCAGAGCTCAACCTTGAAATCTGTAGTCAACAAATGATAGGACTCCCAGAAAGATGTCTGAATCTACTTAGTAAAGACACTGGGGATGAAGCATGAAATAGTAGATGGGGATCAAGATGCAGCTGTCAGCTTGAGTACTGCATGCTGGCTGATGCTGTTAGAGGATATGACTCTGTCACAAGCTGAATTTCCAGAGGCATTAATCTCTAGTAGAAGTGTCTGCAGACACCATCACTTCTCTTTCTGAAGGTACACTCTTTCCTCTGAAGTTCAGTTTTGGTGATATCCACCACATAGAGAGGAATTTGTGGTTATTTGATTCCTTCTACAGGTTTTCAAGGGCTCTAGATATTGAACACTTTTCCGAGGTTGTGGCAGGAACCAGTACCCAATGCTTTAAGAGTGATTTTCTGAAATACAGAGAAAGGATTGTGAGAATTTGTACTTTTTGAGCATTTAATAGAATGTAAAATCTTACTTTGTGTGACTTAGATTAATTTTTATCTGAGCATTTATTCATTTTCTTCTTTGATGCACTTTCTCATTTTTGTAATTGCCTATTCACTGAATTCCCCATTTCATAATTAGATTTCCTGACTTTTTGTGTGCTTTACAGTTCTTTTCATATTCAAGGCAATAAAATGTGTTGATTGTATATATTACAAATATATTCTTGTAGTGTGCCAACCTTTCTTTAATTACATGATTTGAGTCCTTTACAAATCAGAAAGTCATCATTTTGCTGTAATCAAATACAGTCATTTGGTTATCCTTCAGTTTTTCTGTTGTTGTTCAATCACTAGGTCATATCTGACTCCTTGTGACCCTATGAACTGCAGTACAGCAGGCTTCCCTGTCCTTCACTATCTTTCTGACTTTCCTCAGACTCATATACATTGAGTCGGTGGTGCAATCCAACCATCTCATCCACTGAAGTTCCCTTTCTCCCCCTGCCCTCAATATTTCCAGCATCCGGTTCTTTTCCAGTGAGTCAGCTCTTCACAACAGGTGCAAAGTACTGGAGCTTCAGCATCAGTCCATGATTGACTGGTTTGATCTCCTTGCAGTCCAAGGGACTCTCAAGAGTGTTCACCATCACCAGTTTGAAAACATTAATTCTTTAGTGTTCAGTCTTCTTTATAGTCCAAATCTCACATCCATACATAACTAATGGAAAAATCATAGATTCATTTGACTATACGTAACTTTGTTGGCAAAGTAATGTCTCTGCTTTTTAATATGCTGTCTAGGTTTGTCATAGCTTTCCTTCCAAAGAGAAAGCATCTTTTAATTTCATGGCTGCAGTCACTATCTACAGTGATTTTGGAGCCCAAGGAAATAAAGTCTGTCACTGTTTCCATTTTTTCACCTTTTATTTGCCATGAAGTGGTAAGACACCGTGATCTTCATTTTTCTGAATGTTGAGCTTTAAGCCAGCTTTTCCATTCTAATTTTTCACTCTCCTCAAGAGACTCTTTAGTTCCTCTTAGCTTTCTGCCATTAGGGTTGTGTCATCTGTCTGTCTGAGGTTACTAATATTTTTTCTGGCAATTGTGATTCCAGCTTGTGAGTCATCCAGCCTGGCTTATCTCATGATGTACTCTGCATAGAAGTTAAATTAGTAGGGTGACAATACACAGCCTTGATGTACTCTTTTCCCAATTTGAAACCAGTCTATTGTTCTGTGTCTGGTTCTAACTGTTGCTTCTTGACCTGCATACAGGTTTATCAGACAGGAAAGGTGTTCTGGTATTCCTGTCTCTTTAAGAATTTGCCACAGTTTGTTGTGATCCACTCCACACAGTCAAAAGCTTTAGTCAATGAAGCAAAAGATTTTTTTTTAATTCCCTTGCCTTTTTTGTGATCCATCAGATGTTGGAAATTTGATCTCTGGTTCCTCTTAATTTTTTAAACCCAGCTTGTACATCTGGAATTTCTTGGTTCACATATTGCTGAAACCTAACTTAGAGGATTTTGAACATACCTTGCTAGCATGTGAAATGAGAGCAATCATATGGTAATTTGAACATTCTTTGGCATTGCCTTTCTTTAGGATGGAATGAAAACTGACCTTTACTAGTCCTGTGGCCACTGCTGAATTTAATAGATTTGCTGGCATATTGAGACCGTACTTTAACAGCATTCATTGTCTTTCAGAATTTTTCAAATCTCAGCTGGAATTTCACCACCTCCACTAGCTTTCTTAGCAGTAATGCTTTCTAAGGCCCACTTGATTTCACACTCAGGATGTCTGATTCTATGTGGAACAGCTTTTTTTTTTTTTCTGAGTCTTGTATAATTACTCCTTCCTGTATCAAATTCCATCTATTAGGAGTACAGGAAAGATGAGGGGAGATGGAGAGACAACCAAGTCACAGCAATGCTAGAATCTGCTGTCACTACCAAGCTAAAGAGACAAAGGGAGGAGGTATTGCCACTTGAAGCTACAGAGAAAAAGCAGGCTTCCAAGTGAAATCCTGGGTTAAGGTTGGAAGAATAAAAACAAGACTCCCAGTTACATGCAAATTTCAGGTAACAACTGTTCCTCCCAAGAGATCATAACTGTTAGAAGACTTCTCTCTCTCTTCCATCCTTCTCCTTTTTTTCTATCCTCCAGTATTTTTTATTGGCTGAACTCAATGAGGAGCCAGGTGACAAAGCATCCTAGAAAATACAGCTGATAGAACCAAGGACTTGATCTGAGAGCAAACGGGCTGAAAAGCCAGTATGGAATTGTTTCTACTGGATTTTTAATCAGAGGATCATCTATGGCTATTCTACAGATTGGCCAGGTCAATAGGTATTGCTTCTGCCAATCATATTAGTCATTATGAAGTAGAGCTAAAACCGAAGTGTACAATTGAAATCTAGAGTCTGTAGTGAGGTACACAGGAGCCATAAAGACCTACAGATTTGCCTTGCAATTACCTATGTGTGGCAATGGGATTGTCTTGGTCTTTTAATTCAGTATCCTGAAGGTACTGCTAATTTCAAGTACTCACAGCTTCTTACAATCAAGAAAGATGCAATTTTAATTGAAAGCAAAATGCTTTGAATTACTGACCATTTAAATGCTTTCCACGTAACTCATCATCCACAAAATGAGTCCTATTTAGGATGAAATCCTATTGCATGATATTAAACCCTCTTCACATCAAAACAAAAGTAAAGTAAACACCAAACTTTCCTCCACGGAAACTCTAAAGGCTTTGCTTTTAATTTCTGATATCTAGTTATTTGCTCAATATATTGAGGTTTCTGATCTACGCTAGATAGTACACTTGAGGATTGCAGATAAATTCTAAAAACTATAATTCCTGAATTTAGGGGATGTGCTTATATGTGTGGTTTTGTGTAAACACCCTGCAGTAAAAGTTTGACTTTATTTTTTAAATATTGTATCAAATATTTCCTTTATTTTCCTCTGGGACAATCAACATATCTGAAATATTTTGTTGTGAAATTAGAAAATAAAAATTTCTGAGTGATATAAAAAACGATCATTCCTTCTAGATTGCTGGATTCCATAATGTGTGGCCTCATTTTTGCCTCAGACAGTTATTTTTATCACTGATGTTTCATTATGAAGTCCGTGGCATTTTTATATGAATCGAATATATTTGAATCAAACACACAACCAAAACAACTTGCAAAGAAAGATGTATTATGTAATTCATTTTAGAGATCATGCATTAAATCTAGCATTATTAGGTTCATTTGATATATTTTTTCCCAAATTTCCTTGAACAGTTAATGAGTAGTTTGTGGAGGAAATTTTCCCTATGAAATATAATTAGAAAGTGCTAAACATTGGAACAGAAAGTCACAATTGTAATTTTAAGAAATTAATCTGACCTTTAGAATATCTGAAAATTCCATTTTGGAAAAATAACTAAAATGAAATAATTTAATGTTCAAAATTGCTGTTTAAAAATTGCTAATTCAAAATTAGCCTCCAATTAAAATAAATTGAAAAAACCTTTCTGTTCATCATTTAGTACAATCACTCTGTCTAATGCAACTTCATAGTCTACAGATAAAATATGATTCTTCAACTGTATTACATACTTATCAGTAAAACAAAATTTTTTTTGTCATTTTTGTGAAGTGTTAGTTGCTCAGTCATGTCTGACTCTTTGCTACACCATGGATTATAGCCTGCTAAGCTCTTCTGCCCACGGAATTCTCCAGGAAAGAATACTGGAATGGGTTGCCATTCCCTTCTCCAGAGGATCTTCCCAACCTAGAGATTGAAACTGGGTCTTCTGCATTGCAGGTGGATTCTTTACCATCTGAGCCACCAGGGAAGCCCAATTTTTGTCAGAAATATATCCAATAGTTATGGATTTTTAAAGCAAATGTGATGGCTGTGATGGCTTATTCATGTTAAGTATAAGACTCCCCAGTGAGAACATTTTAGCAACCCTGTTTGTTTGTGTTTTTATTGTGGTGGAAGTCACATAATTATCAAAGATACATTTTAACCATATTTAACTGTACTGTTCAGTGGCACTAAGTCCATTCACACTGGTGTGCAACTCTCACCAGCGTCCATCTCTCAAATTTTTCACCTTCCTAAACTGAAATTCTGTCCCTATTTAACACTAATGCCCCATTCTTCTCCCATCCAACTCCCAGCTCCTGGTATCTACCAAAGTACTTTCTGACTCTATGAATTTGACTGTTCTATCTCATGTATGTGGAATCAAACAGTATTTGTCTGCACCTAATGTAACCATATATTGAAATAATACACTTGCAAGGTTAGCTTAATATATGTCTTACAAACAGATTTTACTTTCTGTTTCCCACCCTCCCCCTAGTGCTATAGACTAGCTTCTCTTTAGTTATCTGTTTTATACATACCAGTGTAAACGTGTCGATCCCAATCTCCCAATTTATTGTCTGTATATTTGTTCTCTATGTCTGTGTTTCTGTTTTTGCTTTGCCACTTCGTTCATCTGCACTATTTTTCTATATTCTACATATATGCTTCAGTATATGATATTTGTTTCTCTCCTTCTGACTTACCCCATTTTGTATGGCAGGTCCATCCACATCTCTAGGTCTATCTGCATCTCTACAAAGTGCATAGTTTTGTTCCCTTTAATGTTGAGTAATATTCCAACGTATATATGTATCATGACTTCTTTATCCATTTCTCTGTTGATGAACATTTAGGTTGCTCCACGTCCTAGCTATTGTAAATAATGCCATAGTGAATAATTGGAGTGCATGTATTTTTTGAAATTATGGTTTTCTCTTAGTGTATGCCCAAGAATGGGATTGCTAGGTTGTATGGTGATTCTATTTTTAGTTTTTTGAAGAACCTTCATACTGTTCTCTACAGTAACTGTATCAATTAACATTCCCATCAACAGTATAAGAGTTTCATTTCCTCTACACCCTCTCCAGCATCTATTATTTATCTATTTTCTGATGATGGCCATTCTGACTTGTGTGAGGTGGTATCTCACTGTAGTTTTGATTAGCATTTTTCTAATAATTATTAATATTGAGCATCTTTTCATGTGCTTCTTGGGTACCTATGTGTTGTGTTTGGAGACATGGCTTTTTAGGTCATCCTCCCATTTATTGGATTGGCGTGTTTGTTTTTTGGTGTTGAGCTGCTTGAACTGTTTGTATATTTGGGAGATTAATCCCTTGTCAGTTGCACGGTTTACAAATATTTACTCCCATACTGATGGTTATATTTTTCTTTGTTTGTGATTTCCTTCACTGTGCAAAATCTTTTGATTTAATTAGGACCCATTCATTTGGCTTTGTTTTTATTTTCATTACTCTAGGATGTCAGTTAATAAAGATCTTGCTATGTGTTCTGCCTATGTTTTCCACTTAGCCTTTTATAGTATCTGGCCATATATTCAGGTCTTTAACACATTTTGAGTTTATTTTTGTGTAAGGTATTAGGGAATGTTCTTGTTGCCATTCTTCAGTCACTAGGTCATGCCCAACTCCTTACAACCCCATAGATTGCAGCATGCAAGGCTTCCCTGTCCTTCACTATCTCCTAAAGTTTTCTCAAACTCATGTTCATTGAGATAGTGATGCCATCCAATTATCTCATTCTTTGTACCCCTTCTCCTCCTGCCGTCACTTTTTGCCAGCATTAGGATTTTTTCCAATAATTCAGCTCTCTCTTCACATTAGCTGTAGTGTATTGGAGCTTCAGCTCAGCACCAGTCCATGCAATTAATACTCAGGGTTAATTTCCTTTTCAGTTCAGTTCAGTTGCTCACTCATATCCAACTGTTTACAACTCTATGGATTGCAGCACATTAGGCCTCCCTGTCTGTCACCAACTCCTGGAGCTTGCTCAAACTCATGTCCATTGAGTTGGTGATGCCATCCAGCCATCTCATCCTCTGTCATCCCCTTCTCCTCCTGCCTTCAATCTTTCCCAGCATCAGGGTCTTTTCCAATGAGCCAATTCTTCCCATCAGGTTGCCAAGGTATTGGAGTTTCAGCTTCAGCATCAGTCCTTCCAATGAATATTCAGGACTGATTTCCTTTAGGATGGACTGGTTGGATCTCCTTGCAGTCCAAGCAACTCTCAAGAGTCTGCTCCAACACCACAGTTCAAAAGCATATATATTTTTTCCCCCTCAGCCTTATTTAAGGCCCAATTCTCACATTTGTACATAACTGCTGGAAAAATCATAGCTTTTTCCATAAAAATTATACAGACCTTTGATGGCAAAATGATGTCTCTGCTTTTTGATATGCTGTCCAGTTTTGTCATAGTTTTTCTCCAATAAATAAGTGTCTTTTAATTTTGTGGCTGCAGTCATCATCCACAGTGATTTTGGAGCTCAAGAAAATAAACTCTGTCCCTGTTTCCACTTTTTTTTTTCCATCTCTTTGCCTTAAAGTGATTCAGCTGGATGCCATGATCTTAGTTTTTTACATGTAGAGTTTTCAGCCACCTTTTTAAGTCTCCTCTTTCGCCCTCATAAAGAGACTTTTTTGTTGCTCTTTGCTTTCTGTCATTAGAGTTATTATTATCATATGCATATCTGAGGTTGTTAATATTTCTTCTGGCAATTTTGATTTTAGCATGTGATTCATCCTGTCTGGCATTTCTCATGATGTACTCTGCATATAAATAAGCAGGGTGACAGTATACAGGTTTGTGTACTCTTTCCCAGTTTGTAACCTGTCTGTTGTTCCATGTCCATTTCTAACCTGGATAGATATTCTGACTTGGATACAGATTTCTCAGGAAGCATGTAAGGTGGTCTGGTATTCTCATCTCTTCAAGAATTTTCCACAGTTTGTTGTGATCCACACAAAGACTTTCACAAAGTCAATGAAGCAGAAATAGATATTTTTCTGGAATTTCCTTGTTTTTTTCTATAATTACCCAGATGTTGGCAATTTGATCTCTGGTTTCTCTGCCTTTTGTAAGTCCACCTTGTACATCTGGAAGTTATTGGTTCAAGTATTGCTGAATCCTAGCTTATAGGATTTTGAGCATTACCTTGCTAGCATGTGAAATGAATGCAATTGTATGGTAGGTTGAAAATTCTTTAACATTACCTTTTCTTTTAGATTGGAGTGAAAACTGACCTTTTTCAGTTTGTGGCCCCTGCTGAGTTTTCCAAATATGCTGGCATAATGAATGGAACACTTTAATAGCATTATTTCTGAGGATTTTAAATAGTTCAGCTGGAATTCAAACACCTCCACTATATTTGTTCATCATAATACTTCCTGAGGATCACCTGATTTCACACTCCAGGATGTCTGGCTCTAGGCAGTGACCACACCATTGTGGTTATATGGGACATTAAGACCTTTTTTTGTATAGTTATTTGTGTATCCTTGCCATCTCTTTTTAATCTTTTCTGCTTCTGTTAGATTCTTGCCATTTTTGTCCTTTATTTGTCCTTTGTATGAAATGTTCCTTTGGTATCTCCAATTTTCTTGAAGAGACCTCTACTCTTTCCTATTCTATTGTTTTCCTCTCTTTCTTTGTGTTCATCACTTAAGAAGGCTTTTTTATCTCTCCTTGCTATTTTTTGGAACTCTGCATTCTGTTGGATATATATTTCCCTTTCTTCTTTGCCTTCTGCTTCTCTTCTCCTCTCAGCCCATTTGTATGGCCTCCTCAGACAACCATTTTGCCTTCTTCCATTTGTTTTCCTTTGGGGTGGTTTTGGTCACTGCCTCCTCCACAATGAGCAAACCTCCATCCATAGTTCTTCGGGTACTCTATCAGATCCAATCCCTTGAATTTATTTGTCACTTCCTTTGTACAATCATAAAGGATTTGATTTAGGTCACACCTGAATGGTCTAGGGGTTTGCCATGCTTTCTTCAATTTAAGCCTGCATTTTACAATAAGGAACTCATGATCTGAGCCACAGTCAGCTACAGGTCTTGTTTTTACTGATTCTATAGAGTTTCTCTATCTTCAATTGCAAAGAACATAATCAATCTGATTTCAGTATTGACCAGTTGATGATGTCCTTGTGTAGAGTTGTCTCTTGTGTTGTTGGAAGCGGGTGTTTGCTATGACCAGTGTGTACTCTTGGCATAACTCTGTTAGCCTTTATCTTGCTTCATTTGTTACTCCAAGGCCAAATTTGCCTCTTATTCCAGATATTTCTTGACTTCCTGCTTTTACATTCCAATCCCATATAATGAAAAGGACATCTTTTTTCTCTTCTTATTTGTTGCTAGTTCTATGAAGGCCTTGTAGGTCTTCAGCTTCTTCAGCATCAGTGGTTGTGCATACACTTGGATTACTGTGATGTTGAATGGTTTGCCTTGGAAATGAACTGAGGTCATTCTTTCATTTCTGAAATTGCACCCAAGTATTGTATTTCAGACTCTTTTGTTGGCTAGGAGGGCCACTCCATTTGTCCTAAAGGATTCCTGCCCACAGTAGTAGATAGAATGGTCATCTGAATTAAATTTGCCCATTCTCATCCATTTTAGTTCATTGACTCCTAAGATGTTGATGTTCACTTTTCCTATCTCCTGCTTGACCATGTGCAGTTAACCTTGATTCACGGAACTAATAGTCCATATTCCTATTCAGTATTGTTCTTTATAACATCAGACTTTACTTTCACCACCAGATACATCCACAGCTGAGCACTGTTTCCCCTTTGATCCAACTTCTTCATTATTTCTGGAGTTATTTCTCTGCTTTTCTCCAGGAGCATATTAGACACCTACGAACCTAGAGGGCTCATCTTCTGGTCTCCTATCTTTTGCTTTTCACACTGTTCATGGGGTTCTCAGGGCGAGAATACTGAAGCAGTTTGCCATTCCCTTCTACAGCAGGCCGTACTTTGTCAGAACTCTCCACCATGACCCCTCCATCTTGGGTGGCCCTGCACACCAAGGCTCAGAGCTTCATTGAGTTACAAAAGTCTAGGATTCATGTGACCATTTTGGTTAGCTTTCTGTATTTGTGGTTTTCATCCTGTATTCCCTCTAATGGATGAGGTTAAGAGGCTTATCTTAGCTTCCTGATGGGAAGGACTGGCTGTGGGGAAAACTAGGTCTTGCTCTGGTGAGAGCAAGTAAATCTTTAATCCAATTGTCTGCTGATGGGTGGAGCTGTGCTTCCTCCCTGTTAGTTGTTTGACCTGAGGTGACCCAGTCTTGGTGTCTAGAGGCCCTGTGATAGGGCTAGAGTTGACTTCCCAAAGGACTTATGCCTACAGGCGCCTCTCAGGACTGCTGCTGTCAGTGCCGCCATCACTGTGGAGGCCACTGCTGACATACACTTCCTCAGAGGGCCCTCAGACACTGGTTCAGTCTCTTGCAGGGTCACTGATCCTTTACCCTGGGTCCTGGTATTTAAGAGGTTTGTTTGTGCCTTTCAAAAGTGTTTATCCTAGTCCTGTGGAGGTTCTGACATCAAATCCTGCTATACTTCAAAGTCAACTTCCCTAGGGATTCCCAGTCCCTTTGCCAGATCCCCAGGTTGGGTAGTCCGATGTGGGGCCTAGAACATTTGCAATAGTGTGAGGACTTCTCTGGTATTATCATTTTCCAGTTGGTGGGTCACCCGGCTGGCAGGTATAGGATTTGATTTTAATGTGATTGTTCCCGCCTACCAACTCATTGTAGCTTCTCCTTTGTCTTTGGATGTGGGGTTTCTTTTTGGTGGTTCCAGCATCCTCCTTTCCATGGTTTTTTGTCAGCTAGATGCATCTTTGGTGTTCTCAAGCAGAAAATGAGTGCATGTCCTTCTATTCCACCATCTTGTTTGCCCATAGGGAGTGTTCTGATTTCATTTTTTTATATGTAGCTTTCCCAGCATAACTTACTGAAGAGACTGATGTTATGACTGTCTTTTAGAGATTGAAGTGCTCTCTTCAATCTAAATTGATAAGGAGATCCAGTATTGTAACACTGAGCCTACTGAATTACTCCAAAGGCTTGGTCAGAGAATGGAATCCAATATATTTTCAATAAATTTGTGTGTTGTGTTTTATAAAAAAGAACTTCTCAAAACTAATTGATGAAAGTTCTAAAAGATATACAAATCTGATTAAAAAATCAAAATAATAGAAAGGTTGATATAGAAAGGAAAATAGATGTTTTTTAAATCACCAGATTCAGGTTACACACAGGTATTATAGAAAGAGCTGAGAAAATGCAAACCCATTAAAAACAAGACTACTAAAAAATGTTAAGAATGATTTTAAACACTTTCGATGTTATTTTTAAAAGCCCACAAAATGAGAAATGTTAAGTTTATTCCTGTTTAGGTTTTAAAGTATAATACAGAAATAAAAATAACATTTTAAATGAATACAAATAAACAGTATTTAAGGATTGAGATAAATAGTGTATTTGACAGACTATGATAAGATGTAGATAAGAAGTCAATAACTAGAAAGCCAAAATAAAAATAAAATTAAAGAAATTAGAATGGAAAGATATTAAATGGATTTTATAGTAATATTCAAATGAATATTAAATATTTAATTTACAAGGGAATGAAAATAAACTGAAATACAAAAGTATAAAACAGAAAAGCAAAGCCCAATTACATTGTTTTCCTTTAAGGAATTAAAGATACTATTACATACATAGAAAAAGTGTGACATCTTTAAAGACACAAAGCAAAGACACTCTTTTTTTAGAAATTAAAATATATATTAGAAAATAAAAAGAGCTACCACATTATTTTTACCCAGAAGTGAAAAAAGATTAAACCTTGCCTGTTAAAATACATTATTTCCCAGATGTTATCAGTGATTTGAACCATCCAAGACTTTGAAGAGAGACACTAGAAACATTATTAGCAAGGGTTGATAGTAAAGTTATGTGTAAAAATATTCAAGGCACACTGTCTTAATTGCTTTCACATGTTTTGTTTCATTTACTTTCATGCCTCTCCCTGTAGAGGGTTAGATTTCCTCTTCCTGCTGAATTCAGGAACAGTCACATGTGCTATTTTGGTCAGCGAAATTTCATGCTAGATGAAATGATGGTTGCCATTTCTGAGTATATAATTAAACCTGAAACTTTGTCATGGTAACCTCTGATGCTTCAGATAGATACTGTGCATCACTCTAGGGCAGAAATGGAGGTGAGATGAAATAAATCACAGCTGAAAATGATGAACAGGTCATAGGTGGTAGAAATGAACTTTAATTGTAAGCATTTGAGATCTACAGTGAGCCTTTGAGATCTAGGAAAGGTGGTGTCGTTTTTCTATACAACTTAACCAAACCTATCTGGCTCAGCACAATATATCAAACAAATGGAAATAAGCAAGAAATTAGGGACCAATTTATATACATCAGAGAAATATATTATGATTGAAACTGCAGAACAAAGAACCTTCCAATGGAGGTAAAATTATTAACAACCTCTGTACTCTGAATAGAAAATAGAAGGTATAATAAAAATGTTCTTAAAATGTTCAGAAGAAACAGGAAGGACCACAAGCAATGTAATAAGTTGAGTTTAGTTGCTCATTCGTGCCTGACTCTTTGCACCCCCATGGACTGCAGCCCACCAGGCTTCGCTGTCCATCACCAATTCCCGGATACTCAAACTCATCTCCATCAAGTCAGTGATGCCATAAAGCCATCTCATCCTCTGTCGTCCCCTTCTCCTCCTGCCCTCAATCATTCCCAGCATCAGGGTCTTTCCCAATGAGTCAGTTCTTCCCATCAGGTGGCCAAAGTATTGGAGTTTCAGATTCAGCATCAGTCCTTCCCATGAATACTCAGGACTGATTTCCTTTATGACTGACTGGTTTGATCTCCTTGCAGTCCAAGGGACTCTCAAGAGTCTTATCCAACACCACAGTTCAAAAGCATCAATTCTTCAGCACTCAGCTTTCTTTACTGTCCAGCTTTAACATCCATTCATAACTACTGGAAAACCCATAGCTTTGACTAGACAGACTTTGTTGGCAAAGTAATGTTTCTGCTTTTTAGTATGCTGTCTAGATTGATCACAGCTTTTCTTCCAAGGAGCAGGTATTTTTTAATTTCATGGCTGCAGTCACCATCTGCAGTGATTTTGGAGCCCACAGAAATGAACTCTGTCCCTGCTTCCATTGTTTCCCCATCGATTTGCCATGAAGTCATGGGACCAAATGCCATGATCTTAGTTTTCTGAATGTTGAGTTTTAAGTCAATTTTTTAAACTCTCCTCTTTCACTTTCATCAAAAGGCTCTTGAGTTCCTCTTTGCTTTCTGCCATAAGGATGGTGTCATCTGCATATCTGAGGTTACTGATATTTCTCCCTGCAATCTTGATTTCAAGTTGTGCTTTCTCTAACCCACCATTTTGCATGATGTACTCTGCATATAAGTTACATAAGCTGGGTAACAGTATATAACCTTGACATTCTCCTTTCCCAATTTGGAACCAGTCCATTGTTCCATGTCCAGTTCTAACTGTTGCTTCTTGACCTGCATACATATTTCTCAGGAGGCAGGTAAGACAGTCTGGTGTTCCTATTTCTTGAAGAATTCTCCACAATTTGTTGTGATCCACAAATTCAAAGGCTTTGGCATAGTCACTAAAGCTGAAGTCGATGTTTTTCTGGAACTCTCTTGCTTTTTATATGATCTAGTATGTTGGCAAGTTGATCTCTGGTTCCTCTGCCTTTTCTAAATGCAGCTTGAACATCTGGAAGTTCATGGTTCACGTGCTGTTGAAGCCTGGCTTGGAGAAATTTGAGCATTACTTTGCTAGTACATGAGATGAGTGCTATTGTGCAATAGTTTAAACATTGCTTGCTATCGCCTTTCTTAGGGATTGGAATGAAAACTGACTTTTTCCAGTTCTGTGGCCACTGCTGAGTTTTCCAAATTTGCAAGCATATTGAATGCATCACTTTAACAGCACCATCTTTTAGGACTTGATATAGCTCAGCTGAAACTCCATCACCCCCACTAGCTTTGTTCGTAATAATGTAATATTTGTTTGTATTAATTAATAAGTTAGTAACACTATTTTCAATATCTAATTGATTAGCTATTGAAAATATCTTAGTTTGGGCTGTTAGAATATAGACTGGTAGACTTAAAAACAACAGAAATTCATTTTCCAGAATGTTGGATGCTGAAAGACTGAGATTCTGGTGCAAGTATGGTCCACTTCTGGTGAGAACACTCTTCTGGATTGAAAACTGTTAACTCTGCTTTATTGTCACATGGCAGAGATCTGTGAAAGGAAGCAAGCTATCTGTGACACTTCCAAGGCCACTAATTCCATTCATGAGGGTTCTAGTCTCATGGCTTCATATAATTCTAATTGCACCCTAAAGTCTTCACCCCTTAATACTACCACATGGGTGATAGGATTTCAATATATGAATTGTTGGGGGTGGATACAAATATTCAGTTCATCACAAAAACTAAACAACCTTAAATAAATTGAAACTGAATTTACAAAGGTTAACACAACAAATTTATATCACATTGACCTAAATAAACAATAAATCTAGATGAATAAGTTTTAACTGGTTAAAAACCATTTTAACCTTAATATAGTCCTATAATATATATAAGCTAGACATTAATTTCTTCCTTGCTTGTATTTTTTATATATATAGTAAGCCAGACATGTTTACTTAAGCTGTACAAAAATGACCCTCCCACATCTCAAATAATCATTTGAGAAATAATATGGTGCTAAAAGGGAGTTAAAATGTCAATTATTGACACTTCTAAAATAATTTTAAAAATATGAACAGCATTAAAATATATGAATTTGGCTTATTATTCATATTATAGGAAATCTTGCAATATTTAATTGATCAAAGTAATATATCTGAAGGATTAAAAGTATAAATAAAGAATACATAATTACATAAAAGTGAAAAAATTAAATTGTTATAAAGGGTAGAGAAAGAGTAGTATTGAAGTTTAAAGTATTTCCTTTAAATAAAGAAAATAATCAAGAACCATACAAAAAGATAAAAAC
Source organism: Antilocapra americana (assembly GCA_007570785.1). NCBI lineage: Eukaryota > Metazoa > Chordata > Mammalia > Artiodactyla > Antilocapridae > Antilocapra > Antilocapra americana. Next base: position 9,482,375 of record ML662441.1, read on the forward strand.
TCTTAAAAAGCACCATGTATAGAACAATGTATTGATTATTTTTTAAAAAATTGTTGTCAAATCACACCTTATACCTCTCGAACTTTGCTTTGTATAAGAAGAGATTGTTCAAAACTAACCCATTCTTGGCTAAAAGCAAACGTAATCATTAAATCATTTCTCAAGTCTGCTAGGTGACATATTAATCAATTGAAAATATAAGTTTTACTTGTTGAATCTTGAAGAGAATTGGACAAATGGAAATTGCAGGGTAAAAATAATTGCCAAAAACTTGATCTCTCTCTCTCTCTCCATCCATCCATCATCCATCCATATACTACAAAGACCAGTAAAACTAGGTGGGGTTGTAAAGATTGCCAGTAAACAGTATTACTGTTTTGCCAGTAGCTTTTACAAATTTTAACATTGATAGTGTATCACAACAGACTTGAACATGAGATTGCTTTTATACTGTGAAATTCTACCTGTTAAAAACGAATCTCAGGAAAAGATTTATGCCTATTTGCACATCAACATAATTATGTTTGAGTTGGAAGATGACTAATAGTTTAGAAGACTCTATGTGATTACGTTTTACTAATTTCTTTAGAGAAAATATTCACACTTTATTTAAAAAATTAATAAAAGTGATTGGAAATTTTATATTTAAGATACTTTTGACAATAATAATGAAAACACTGAAACATAATGTTATGCAACACAAATGACCTGCCAGTCTAAGTTTTATGGCAATAGCCAATCTGATAGCTGTCACTTTTCTCTAAGCTTTATCACTTCTCTAAATGCATATGATACCCTGGCATGATGGCTGCTGGGTATCAGCAGATGAATATACATGATACATAATAGTATATGAAATGGAGTGTGAGTCTGTCATTCATATCCGACTTTCTGAGGTCCCATGAACTGTGGCCCAATAGGCTCCTCTGTCTGTGGGGTTTTCCAGGCAAGAATACTGGAGAGGGTTGCCATTCCCTTCTCCAGATCTTTCCAACCCAAGGCTCGAACCCAGGTCTCCTGCATTGCAGGCAAATACATACTATAAAATAGTGTTACTGGGTTAATTATTTCAATGTAGACATTAATCAAAATTAAATTTCTCATGTGCTCTAGGACATTGCTTTAGTACTTCCCAAGTTTCTCTTCCATGATATCACTTTCTTTTCTCTATACCTGAACTTTCTTCCAGTAAAGAGACAAAGATAAGCAGGTAGAGAGAGGCAGAGAGAGAATTACTCCTAACCCTCAAGTGTTAAAACTCTTTCTTAGAAAGATTAATTTTATGTTCCTCTTGAATTACTTTTCTCTCATTCTTATTTGAAAATATCATGTCATTTAATTGCTCTTATCAAAGTTATCAATGTGCAATGCACACTAATTGCACTGGACCTGTCCACCTCCTTTGATCCAGGTGGTCAAGCTCTTGCCCTTTAAATATTTACTTTGGTTGGCTTACGCAGTACCAAAGTTACACTTACTTTCTCCTCCCTCTCAGTCTCTCCACCTTTTCACTATGACCTCTAAACATTGACATACCCCACAGCTATATCCTTGGATTTCTTTCTCCACAATTACATTTTTTGACCTCAACCCTAGGATATCCCTCCATTTATTTAGATTATCTTTAAATTTTCTCAATAATTTAAAATTTCTGTGTAGAAGTCCTATGTAACCATTGTTAGATTTATTCCTTTGCATTAAAAAATTTTGATATTAAAATACAGGTTTTCACTTATTGTTTTATTTTCCAAGTGTTTATTCCTAGCATACAGAATACAATTAATTTTGAATATTAATTTCTTATTTGGGATCTTGGCTCAATTTGTTTTTGATTATAACAGTGCCTCATAATTTCTTTTGAATTTTCTGTGTATTTGACTATCTAATATATGTATATGTTGTTTTTCAGTCACCCAGTTTTGTCCAACTCTTTGTGACTCCACGGACTGCAGCACACCAGGCCTCCCTGTCCTTCACTATCTCCCAAACTTTGCCCAAGTTCATGTCCATTGCATCAGCAATGCCATTTAACTCTCTCATCCTCTGCTACCCTCTTCTTCGTCCCTCAATCTTTCTCATCATCATGGGCTTTTCCAATGAGCCAGCTGTTTGCATCAGATGACCAAAACACTGGAACTTCAGCATCAGTCCTTCCAATGAGTATTCAGGTTTAATTTCCTTTAAGATTGACTTGTTTGACCTCCTTGCTGTTCAAGGGACTCTCCAGAGTCTTCTCCAGCACCACAGTTTGAAGGCATTAATTCTTTGGTGCTATGCCTTCTTTACAGTCCAGCTTTCACAATTGTATGTGACCACTGGAAAGACAATATCCTTGACTATATGGACCTTTGTTGACAAAGTAATGTCTCTGCTTTTCAACTCACTGTCTAGATATGTCATAGCTTTCTTGCCAAGAAGCAACCATCTTCTGATTTCATGGTTGCAGTCACCATCCTCATTAATTTTAGAGCACACGAAGAGGAAATCTGTCACTACTTCCACCTTTTCTCCCTCTATTTGACATGAAGGAATGGGACCAGATGCCATGATCTTAGTCTTTATAATGTTGAGTTTTAAGCCAGCATTTTCACTCTCCTCCTTTACCCTCATCAAGAGGATCTTTAGCTCCTCTTTGCTTTCTACCTTTAGAATGATAATCATCCACATATCTGAGGTTGTTGATGTTTCTCCCACATGTCTTGATTCCATTTTGTAACTCATCCAGCCCAGCAGTTCTCATGATATGCTCTGTGTATAGGTTAAATAAACATGGTGACAACAGACAGCCCTGTCATACTGCTTTCTCAATCCTTTCTCCATCTATGTATAACAACCATTAAAAAAAAAATCACTTCTTTGGAATTATTGCACTTGCTCTAACTTCTACAACAATGTAAACTAGAAATGGTGATAATAGGTATATTTAGTTCAATCCTGACCTCAAATGATATATATCAACATTAATTAATAAAATATTTTGGTTTGTTTTTCTTTATCTCTGATCACATTAGAAGCTCCACTCTACTTCCAGTTTAAGACATTTCATTTTGAACATATATTAAAGAGTATATAACTATTTTTCTGACTGATTGAGATAATATTTATTGTGATAGTCTTTTATTCTTTCATTGTATTCAATTACATTGACTGAATTAAAATTTTGAACCAAACTTGCATTGCTTGAGAAAATTCAGATGGGTTTTGAGGTAGTATCTTTTTATAATTTTGCTGTATTCAAAGTGTTACTATTTTGCTTAGGATTACTCTTTATATGCCCATAATGGAAATTGAAATTCAATTATACATAATCTTAATATCTTTGTTAGGATTTATTATCAAGATTATGTTCACCACATAAAATTAGCAGCTAATATTTCATCTTTTTATTTTTCTAATAATTCATTGAAGGTTCTTCTTCTAACTGCTTAATAAGAATTCATGGGTGAAGCTATCTGGTCTTGCAGATTTCTTTTCTGAGAAGTTAATAATTTTTATTCACAGGTCAATTGAGATTTTTATTTTTTACTTTCTAAAACTTTTTCTAAATTTTTAAAATTAATGAAAAAATATTGACTAAATTAGTCTCTTTGCATCACCCTTTTTATGTCTTTTACTGTTCGTTACAGGACTACATTTTTTATTTGTGGTATTAATTATATAACCCCTCTCTTCTAATTTGTAATGTATCAAATTCATTAGCCTTTTCTGAGGACTAAGTTTTACTTTTTTGATACCCTTTGTTGTTTTATTTTCTCCTGTATCATTACAGCAGAATGATTTTTCTCCTGTATCTCTCACCTTGTTATACTTTCCTTTAATTCTCTGGGTTTAATTTACCCTTGCTGTTCAGTCACTAAATCGTGTCCGATTCTTTTGAACCCTGGAAGAAATGACAGCACTACAGACTTTCCTTTCCTTCACTATCTCCTGGAGTTTGCTCAAATTCGTGTCCATTCAGTTGGTGATGCTATCTGATCATCTCATCCTCCTCTGCCCTCTTCTCCTGTTATCCCCAATCTTTCCCAAATCAGGGCCTTTTCCAATGAGTCAGCTCTTTGTATCAAGTAACTAAAATATTGGAGCTTCAGCATCAGTCCTTCCAATGAATATTCAGGGTTCATTTCCTTTAGGATTGACTGGTTTGATCTCCTTGTTGTCCAAGGGACTCTCAAGAGTCTTCTCCAGCACCACAATTTGAAAGCATCAGTTCTTAGGTGCTCAGCCTTCTTTATGGTCCACCTCTCATATCCATATGTGAATACTGGACAAACCATAGCTTGGACTATATGGACCTTTTGTCAACATAGTATGTCTCTGCTTATTAATATGCTGTCTAGCTTTGTCATAGTGACTTCACTTTCTAACACTTTCACTTTCACTTTATATCTTCTTGTTATTCTCGGGAATTTTGCATTCAGTTGGTTTTATCTTTCCCTTTCCCCCTTCCTTTTCACTTTTCTTCTTTCCTTAGGTATTTGTAAAACCTCAAAACAACCACTTTGCCTTCTTGCATTTCTTTTTCTTCACTTTCTTTTTCATCTTTGGCTGCAAAGAATTTAATCAATCTGATTTTGATATTAACAATTTGATGATATCCTTGTGTAGAGTTGCCACATGTTATTGGAAATAGGTATTTGCTATGAACAATGTGTTCATTTGAAAAATCTATATTAGCCTTTGCCGTGCTTCATTTTGTTCTCCAGGAACAAATATTACTGTTACTCTAGGTGTCTCTTGACTTCTTACTTTTGCATTCCAATCCCCTATGATGACAAGAATATTTTTTTTTTTTTTTTTGGTACTAGTCCTAGGAGATGTTACAGGTCTTCACAGAACCAGTCAACTTCAGCTCTTTGGCATCAATGGTTAGGATATAGACTTGAATTAATATGATTTTGACTGGTTTGCCTTGGAAGCAAACTGACATCATTCTGTCATTTTTTGAAACTGTTCCCAAGCACTGCATTTAAGACTCTTTTGTTGACCACTCCACTTTTTCAAAGGGATTCTTATCCACAGTAGTAGATAGAATGGTCATCGGAATTAAATTTGCCCATTCCCATCCATTTTAGTTCACTGATTCCTAAGATGTTGATGTTCATTCTTGCCGTCTCCTGCTTGACCATGTCCAGTTAACCTTGATTCATAGACCTAACATTCCAGATTCCTGTGCAAGACTGTTCTCTACAGCATCAGACTTTACCTTTGTCACCAGATGCATCTGGGGCTTCCCAGGTGGTGCAGGGCTAAAGAATCTGCCTGCCAATGCAGGATACTTTAGAGACATGGGTTTGATCCCTGGGCCAGGAAGATTCTCTGGAGAATGAAATGGTAACCCACTCCAGTATTCTTGCCTGGAAGGTCACATTGCCAAAGGATTGGGGTCACAAAGAGGAGGATATGACTGAGCACCTGAGCATACAGACACACCCACAACTGAGCATCCTTTTTGCTTTCACCCAGCTGCTTCATTTTTTCTGGAGCTATTAGTAAGTGCCCTCCATTCTTCCTCTATAGGGCTTCCCTGGTGACTCAGACAGTAAAGCGACTGCCTGCAATGCGGGAGACCCAGGTTCAATCCCTGGGTCGGGAATATCCCCTGGAGAAGGAAATGGCAACCCACTCCAGTACTCTTGCCTGGAGAATTCCATGGACTAAGGAGCCTGCTAAGCTACAGTCATGGGTTGCAAAGTCGGACACAACTGAGAGACTTCATTTCGTTTTGCTTTCTCTATAAGACTTCCCTGGTGGCTCAGACCATAAAGCGTCTGTCTACAATGTGGAAGACCTGGGTTCGATCTCTGGGTTTGGAAGAGCCTCTGGAGAAGGAAATGGCAACCCACTCCAGTACTCTTGCCTGGAAAATCCCATGGGCAGAGAAGCATGGTAGGCTCCAGTCCACAGGGGTCTCAAAGAGTCGGACATGACTGAGTGATTAAACTTTCTTTCTTTTCTTCCTCTATAGCATATTGTACATCTTTGAATGTCCAATATTGGACATCTTCAGTCTCATCTTCCAGTGTCATATCTTCTTGTATTTTCATATTGTTCATGGGGTTCTCCTGGCAAGAACACTGGCATGGTTTGACATTCCCTCCTCCAGTGGACCATGTTTTGTCATAAATCTCCACTATGACCCATCTGTCTTCAGTGGCCCTGCATAGCATGGCTCATAGCTTCATTGAGTTATATAAGTTCCTTCACCATGACAAAGCTGTAATCCATGAAGGGGTTAATTCATTTTATGTATATGTTTTATTGAGGTACACGCTTAACTCATTGTTTTTTGTTTTTGTTTTGTACTTTTTTCTCATTGCTTATTTGCTTAAATCTCCCCCTAAACACATCCATCCCACTTTAAAAAAAAATTTAAACAAATCTATTAATTCTCAATAACTCAAACTTATCTGTTTACTATGGATTTAGTTTCTTCATCTCATATGTTTCAACATGATTTTATTTGCATTTATGCTGCTTGAGTTTCAGAGGGTTTCTTTAATTTTGACTTGGTATAATTCATTAGTTTCAGAAAAGCATTAGACAATATCCTCCCAAATATGGATGTACTTCATTCTATCTTGCTTTCTCCTGAGATTTCAGTAAAATATGGTAGACCTCATTACTTTGTTATTACATGTACTCTATATTTTCAATCATGTTGTCTTCATGTACTTTTTGTATGTTCCTCTGACCTATATTTTTGTTTCTAACTAATATATTCTGTTCTAATTTCTTCTGTTTATTATATAATTTTTGGTTTGGAGTTTTTAAGTTATGAAATTTCCTTTTTATTTTTATCATAACTCCCATTAGCTTGCTTATCTTTTTCAACACATGAAACAGAGTAATGTTTTTAAATTTTAGTTGATTTACAATGTTAATGTCTACTGTACAGTAAAATGATTCAGTTAAACATATATTTACATCCCTTTTCATATTCTTTTCTATTATGGTTTACCATAAGATACTGAATATAGTTCCCTGTGCTATACAGTAGGACCTTGTTGTTTTCCATCCTACATGTAATAGTTTGCATTTGCTAACCCCAAATTCCCAATACTTCCATATTCCCCCACATTCTTGGCAACCATAAGTCTGTTCAATATGTCTGTGAGTCTGAAGCAGAGTAACTTTAATGTGTGTCTAATACATTATATTTTATTGAACACTGTCTATGAAACAATAAAGTTTAAAGATAGTGTTAGTTCTGGGACTATGTGAACTTTTATTAAATAGAAGAATTAACTTTGTTTTGGTCAGTTGTATACTAATCAAAACCAGGTTTTTATTTTCTGTTTACATTTCATCTTAGAGTGTACACTTTGTTCTAAACACAGAGTGTGATGCTTTTCCCAATGCCTTTTTCCTCAGAAACCTCTGGAATTTGGAGGCTATGGTAGTATTCCATAATCCCCAAGAATGTCAGAAACTTGTTCACCTATTTATATGTGTCAGCATTTTCCTAAATTTCACAGATGCTCATAGAGGAAAAGTAACCCAAAGGCCAAGCTTTTTCTTTTTCTTTTTCCCCTTATTCTCATTTTTTATTTGGCACAATGATTCTTCCAAACTATTATACCTTTTTGATGCACTTAGGTAGATGTTTAAAAAGTATGCATTTTGTCTAGCTTTTTGTCTGTCCTTGAAAGGAGAAATGGCTTAAAATATCTAACTCATTATAGTAATATCAGAGAATTTAGGATAATCCAATATTGTTTTAATGGCTTCCTAACTCTCTTTGAACAAAATTCATTAAAAAAAAATTTATATTATCATCACCTCTCAGATGACCAATCTATTATCTTAACATTTAATTATATAAATGTGTATGGGCAGGGCTAGAGGGAAGAAAAATTAAACCACTGCATATACAAACCACCTCAAGGAGTTCGGGGTGGATCGTGAGTGGAGAGGCAATGAAGGCAGCAAATTCCTGAGAACAGAGGTAATTTGACAATTAAAAAAGATTTTGACATTCATGTTTAAAAGTTAGCTAGAAAATAAGAAATTAAATCCAAATCAATTCATTCAAATCATTCTAAATAAAATCTCTACCGAAATATTGCTACAAACATTTAAAAAATTAAATCTCAAGGAATAACAGCATTATTTTTTTTCTGTGTTAAGTGTTAATGACTCAACTAGTTTACTATAGACAATAGCCATTGTTATATCTTTCCTAAATGCATTACTGTCTCTAATTTGTAGCCAACATTTATCATATATAATATTTCTATTTAGCAACTGTAAAGAGATTTAAAATTCCATATTTTGATTAATAATCAAGAATCATCAGAGAGGGAACTAAGATGGCGGAGGAATAGGACGGGGAGTCCACACTCTCCCCAACAAATACACCAAAGGAACATTTAAATACCGAACAAACTCCATAAAACAACATCTGAATGCTGGCAGAGGTCTTCATGCATCTGGAAAGACAGCCCATTGCCGACAAAAGAAGGTAGGACCAAAGGAAAAAAAAAGTAAAAAGAGAGGCAAAGGGGCAGGGACTGAGATTCATCTCGGAAGGGGAGCCTCGAAAGAGATAAAGGTTTCCGAACATCAGGAAACATTCTCACTGGTGGATCTGAGAGATCTGAGGCGAATCTCAGAGAGCATAAAAGTCAGGAGTAGAAGCTGATAAATAGTTACGCCCCTTAGAGAACGTCTCTAACCGCAAACTTTAGCGGAGCGGCGGCGGCGGCCGGGTGCCCCATTCCCCAAGAGCCAGCTGACTGCTCAGGGAGGGGCGGGCCACGCACTTAGGGGGAGGACTGAGATTGAATGCCTGGGGCAGACTGAGGGTCCTAACCGAGGGTGCTAACCGGAGATAGACCGCTGGGTAGCCTTCCCGAGGAAGACCCCCAGCCAGGCTTGCGCGTAGCCTTCCAGAGGAAGACCCCCCTGCCAGGCTCGCGCACAGAACAAAGGGCAGCGAGGACTTGGTCCAATGCGCGAGACAGCCAGGTGGAACTGGGCTGCTGCGGGCTACGGACTGGCCCAGCCCCCGCTGGAGAGCGCCCTGGCGAGGCTTCTGCCCCCAAACCGCAGGCAGAATTGGGTGCTAGCCAAGACCTCTAGGGACTCTGGACAGTCGCCACCAGAATTCAGCGCTTCTCATATCTGAGAAGACATCCCCAGCTGCACACCGAGAAAACCGAGCAGCTGGGCCGGGGGAGGGGAGAAGCGCAGCCCCCAACTGCATCACCAGAGTGCGCCGCCAGAGTCTGCAGCTGCACATCTGAGAAGACACGCCCAGCTGCAAGCAAAAAGAGCCGAGTGGCTGGGCCTGGGGAGGGGAGAAGCCACAGCCTCCAATTGCTTCATCAGAGTGCGCCTCCAGCCGAGAGCCTGAGCAGAGGGGGCGGGAAATGCGCAGGCACCAGGAGCTGGCCAAACCCCAGAGCACTGAATAGACACTGACGGGGCCAGCAGAGGACGCCAAATCAAGCAGGACGAACCGCTTAAGAGCTCAAACAGGAAACATTGACCAAACACACATCCAACCCCTCCCATAGTGAGGAACCCCCACAATAAAGGGACAACACAGCAAAATAAACAAAATGAAAAGGCAGAGAAACACCCAGCAGGTAAAGGTACAGGATAAATGTCCTCCAGACCAAATAAAAGATGAAGAGATAGGATGTCTACCTGATAAAGAATTCCGAATAATGATAGTGAAAATGATTCAAAACCTGGAAAATAAGTTGGAGTTGCAGTTCAATAACCTGCAGGCAAGGATCGAGAAGATGCAGGTAAGCTTTAACAAGGACTTAGAAGAAATGAAAAAGAGTCAAAATACAATAAATAATGCAATAAATGAGATCAAAAACACCCTGAAGGGAACCAACAGTAGAATAACAGAGATAGAAGACAGGATAAGTGAGATAGAAGATAGAATGGCAGAAATAAATGAAACAGAAAGGAATAATGAAAAAAGAATTAAAAGAAATGAGGACAATCTTAGAGATCTCTGGGACAGTATTAAATGCACCAATATTCGAATCATAGGAATCCCAGAAGAAGAAGACAAAAAGAAAGACCATCAAAAAATTCTAGAAGAAATAATTGTTGAAAATTTCCCTAAATTGGGAAAGCAAATAACTTCTCAGGTCCAAGAAACACAAAGGGTCCCAAATAGAATCAACCCCAAGTGGAACACCCCAAGACACATATTAATCAAGTTAAAAAATATCAAATACAAAGACCAAATATTAAAAGCAGCAAGGGAGAAGCAAAAAATAACCCACAAGGGAAATCCCATCAGGATAACAGCTGATCTCTCAATAGAAATTCTTCAGGCCAGAAGGGAATGGCAGAGAATTCTTAAAGTCATGGAAGAAAATAAGCTACAACCCCGATTACTGTACCCAGCAAAAATTTCATTCAAATTTGAAGGAGAATTCAAAAGTTTTTCAGACAAGCAGAAACTGAGAGAATTCAGCAACACCAAACCAGCCCTCCAACGAATGCTAAAGGATCTTTCCTAGATAGGAAACACGGATGGGATATATAATCTCAAACCCAAAACAATAAAATAGAAGAAATGGCAACAGGATCATATTTATCAATAATTACCTTAAATGTAAACGGGCTGAATGCCCCAACCAAAAGACAAAGACTGGTCGATTGGATACAGAAACAGGACCCGTATATATGTTATCTACAAGAGACCCACCTCAAACCTAGGGACACATATAGACTGAAAGTTAAAGGCTGGAAAAGATATTCCATGCGAATAAAGACCAAAAGAAAGCAGGAGTGGCAATACTCATATCTGATAAAGTAGACTTTAAAATAAAGGCGGTGAAAAAAGATAAAGATGGACATTACATAATGATCAAAGGATCAATCCAAGAAGAAGAAATAACAATTATAAATATTTATGGACCCAATATAGGAGCATCACAATATCTAAGGCAAATGCTAACAAATATGAAAGGGGCAATTAACAACAACACAATAATAATGGGAGACTTTAATACACCACTCACACCAATAGATAGATCAACTAAACAGAAAAGTAACAAGGAAATTCAAACTTTAAATGATACAATAGACCAACTAGACCTAATTGATATTTATAGATCACTCCACCCCAAAACAAGGAATTTCACCTTTTTCTCAAGCGCACACGGGACCTTCTCCAGGATAGATCACATCCTGGGCCATAAATCTAGCCTTGGTAAATTCAAAAATATTGAAATCATCCCAAGCATCTTTTCTGATCACAATGCAGTGAGATTAGATATCAATTACAGGAGAAAACCATTCAAAACCTCCAACATATGGAGGCTCAACAACACACTGCTGAATAACCAACAAATCACAGAAGAAATCAAAAAAGAAATTCAGTTATGCATACGAACCAGTGAAAATGAAAGCACAACAGCCCAAAACCTATGGGACACTGAAAGCAGTGCTAAGGGGAAGGTTCATAGCAATACAAGCTCACCTCAGGAAACAAGAAAAAAATCAAATAAATAACCTTACTTTACACCTAAAGCAACTAGAAATGGAAGAAATGCAGAAGCCCAGGTCTAGTAGAAGAAAAGAAATCTTAAAGATCAGGGCAGAAATAAATGCAAAGGAAACAAAAGAGACCATAGCAAAAATCAACCAAGCCAAAAGCTGGTTCTTTGAGAAGATAAATAAAATTGACAAACCATTAGCCAGACTCATCAAGAAACGAAAGAACCAAATCAACAGAATTAGAAATGAAAACGGAGAGATCACAACAGAAAACACAGAAATACGAAGGATCATAAGAGACTATTATCAGCAACTATGTGCAAATAAACTGGACAACCTGGATGAAATGGAAAAATTCCTAGAAAAGTACAACTTTCCAAGACTAAATCAGGAAGAGATAGATAATATTAATAGACCCATCACAAGCACGGAAATTGAAACCGTAATCAGAAATCTTCCAAAAAACAAAAGCCCAGGACCAGATGGCTTCACAGCTGAATTCTACCAAAAATTTAGAGAAGAGCTAACACCTATTCTACTCAAACTCTTCCAGAAAATTGCAGACGAAGGTAAACTTCCAAACTCATTCTATGAGGCCACCATCACCCTAATTCCAAAACCCGACAAAGATGTCACAAAAAAAGATAACTACAGGCCAATATCACTGATGAACTTAGATGCAAAAATCCTTAACAAAATTCTAGCAAATAGAATCCAACAACACATTTAAAAAATCATACATCATGATCAAGTAGGCTTTATCCCAGGGATGCAAGGATTCTTCAATATTCGTAAATCAATCCATGTAATACACCACATTAACAAATTGAAAAATAAAAATCACATGATTATCTCAATAGATGCAGAGAAAGCCATTGACAAAATTCAACATCCATTTATGATAAAAAAAAAAAAAACCCTCCAAAAAGCAGGAATAGAAGGAACATACCTCAACATAATAAAAGCTATATATGACAAATCCACAGCAAACATTATCCTCAATGGTGAAAAACTGGAAGCATTCCCCCTGAAGTCAAGAACAAGACAAGGGTGCCCACTCTCACCACTACTTTTCAACACAGTTTTGGAAGTCTTGGCCACAGCAATCAGAGCAGATGAAGAAATCAAAGGAATCCAGATTGGAAAAGAAGAAGTAAAACTCTCTCTGTTTGCAGATGACATGATCCTCTATATTGAAAACCCTAAAGATTCTACTAGAAAATTACTAGAGCTAATCAGTGAATATAGCAAAGTTTCAGGATACAAAATCAACACACAGAAATCCCTGGCATTTCTATACACTAACAATGAGAAATCAGAAAGAGAAATTAAGGAAACAATTCCATTCACCATCGAAACAAAAAGAATAAAATACTTAGGAGTATTTCTACCTAAAAAAAACAAAAGACTTATATATAGAAAACTATAAAACACTGATGAAAGAAATTAAACAGGACACAAACAGATGGAAAAATGTGCTGTGTTCATGGATTGGAAGAATCAATATAGTGAAAATGAGTATACTAACCAAAGCAATCTATAGATTCAATGCAATTCCTATCAAGCTACCAGAGGTCCTTTTCAGAGAATTAGAACAAATAATTTCACAATTTGTATGGAAATACAAAAAACCTCGTATAGCCAAAGCAATCTTGAGAAAGAAGATTGGAACTGGAGGAATCAACCTACCTGACTTTAGGTTATACTACAAATCTACAGTCATTACGACAGTATGGTACTGGCACAAAGACAGAAATATAGATCAATGGAACAAAATAGAAAGCCCAGAGATAAATCCACACATCTATGGACACCTTATCTTTGACAAAGGAGGCATAAATATACAATGGAGAAAAGACAACCTCTTTAACAAGTGGTGCTGGGAAAACTGGACAGCCACTTGTAAAAGAATGAAACTAGAACGCTTTCTAACACCATACACAAAGATAAACTCAAAATGGATCAAAGATCTAAGCATAAGACCAGAAACTATAAAACTCCTAGAGGATAACATTGGGAAAACACTCTCTGACATAAACCAAAGCAGGATCCTACATGACCCACCTCCCAGAATATTGGAAATAAAAGCACGAATAAACAAATGGGACCTAATTAAAATTAAAACTTCTGCACAACAAAGGAAACTATAAGCAAGGTGAAAAAACAGCCTTCAGAATGGGAGAAGATAATAGACAATGAAGCAACGGACAAACAATTAATCTCAAAAATATACAAACAACTCCTGCAGATCCATTCTAGAAAAATAAACGACCCAATCAAAAAGTGGGCCAAAGAACTTAACAGACATTTCTCCAAAGAAGACATAAAAATGGCTAACAAACACATGAAAAGATGCTCAACATCACTCATTATCAGAGAAATGCAAATCAAAACCACAATGAGATATCACTTTACACTGCTCAGAATGGCTGGAATCCAAAAATCTACAAGTAATAAATGCTGGAGAGGATGTAGAGAAAAGGGAACTCTCTTACACTGTTGGTGGGATTGCAAACTAGTACAGCCACTATGGAAAACAGTGTGGAGATTCCTTAAAAAACTGCAAATAGACCTGCCATATGACCCAGCAATCCCACTGCTGGGCATATACACCGAGGAAACCAGAATTGAAAGAGCCACGTGTACCCCAATGTTCATTGCTGCATTGTTTACAATAGCCAAGACATGGAAGCAACCTAGATGCCCATCAACTGACGAATAGATAAGAAAGCTGTGGTACATATACACAATGGAATATTACTCAGCATTAAAAAAAAATTCATTTGAAGCAGTTCTACTCAGATGGATGAAACTGGAGCCCATTATCCAGAGTGAAGTAAGCCAGAAGCAAAAACAACAATACAGCATATTAACGCATATATATGGAATTTAGAAAGACGGTAACAAGAACCCAGCATGCGAGACAGCAAAAGGAACGCAGATGTATAGAATAGACTTGTGGACTCTGGATGTGGGAAAGGGTGGGATGATATGGTAGAATCTCCTTGAAACATGTTAATTATCATATGTCTAATCAATCGCCAGTCCAGGATTGATGCTCAGGGCTGGTGCAACGAGATTTCCTGGGGGGAGGGAGGAGGGAGGGTGGTCCTGGAGGGGGAGCATATGTAAACCCATGGTGATATCATGTCATTGTTTGGCAAAACTAATAAAAATAAATAAATAAATAAACAAAAAAGAAAAAAAAATATAAAATAAAATCCCATATTTTAAAATTTGAAGATAGTCTTTCACTTATTTCTTTTAATCAGCTTTCTCTTTTCCCATTTCATCAAATCCAAACTACTCTATACTTTCAGATATTCATTAACATTTTTCTCACATATCCAAATATACTTCAGATATAGTGCAGGTTTAGTTCCAGACCATCACAATAAAGTGAACATTACAATAAAGGAAGTCACATGAAGTTTTCAGTCTCCCAGTGCAATAAAACTTATGTTTTACTATATATTGTTTACTAAGTCTACAATGTAATTATATCTAGAAAAACAATGTTTGTACCTTAATTAAAAAGCATTTTATTGCTAAAAAATGGTAGTCATCTTCTGAGCCTTCAGCCATTCATAATTCTTTTGCTGATGGAGTGTCTTATATCAATGTTGATGATTGCCATCTGATCATAATGATGGTTTCTGAATGTTGAGGTGGCTGTGACAATTTCTTAAAATTAGACAGTGAAGTTTGCTGCATCAACTTACTCTTCCTTGCATGAACAATCTCTCTGCAGCATGCATTGCTGTTTTGTAGCTATTTACTTGTATACAACTTCTTTCATCCTTCTCAAACCCTGCCACTACTTCATCAACTAAATTTATATTATGTTCTAAATTCTTTGTTGTCATTTCAATAATCTTCAGAGTATCTTTACCAGACATAGTTTCCAGCTTAAGAAACCACTTTGCTTGCTCATCCATAAGAATGATTAATTCCTGCAAGTTTTATCATGAGATTGCAGTAATTCTGTCACATCTTTATGCTCCACTTCTGTTGGGGGACGTTTCAATGTAAGGAGTCCATTATGTTGCACTTTTCTTCCTTTGTATGCCATTTCTCAAGAATTCTCTGTTTCTTATTAGTTCCTTATCTGGAACGAGTAGAACTGCATGCAGCTCTCAGAACTGAGATCATGAGAAAGGGTATCTACTTGGACTCCTTTCAGTAACTCCCTTCCTTGAGAACTGAGAAGGGGCATCTACTTGGATTCCTTTCAGGTACTCCCTTCAGTGATTTCTTTTAGCATCAGCGATCTTGTATGTACTAGACCATCCATTTTTTTATTGCAATCAACGGCACTTCATCCTGTGTAATCATTTCACCAAAGGTATATAAGCCTGCATTTCTGCTAATACAAAACGCTTGTTCCACTAGAGACCTGGGTCCCCGATGTCCTTCTTTTTGTCTCTCTTTTTCTTCTCGTCAACTCCAGTCCACCTGATCCCAGTCTCACTAGAAGACCACATACTTCTAATTCTATTTATCTTTCTATTTCCACCACAGCTGTAGTTACTTCCTTCATGGAAGTCTTGAACTCCTCAAATCTATGAGGGTTGGAATCAACTTCTTCAAAACTCCCATTAATGCTGACATTATGACCTCTTCTCATGAAGTATAAATGCTCTTATTGATAGCTAGAAATGTGAATCCTTCCCAGGAGGTTTTTCAATGGACTTTCCCAGGTCTATCAAAGGAATCACTATCTGTGGGAGGTATATATCCTTGTGTACAATTGTGTGCCTAGTCACTTAGTCATGTCTAAGTCTTTGTGACTCCACAGACTGTAGCCTGCCAGGCTCCTCTGACCATGGGGTCTTCCAGGCAAGAATATGGGATGTATTACCATTTCCTACTCCAAAGGATCTTCCTGATCCAGGGAATGAGTCTGTATCTCCTGTGTCTCTTGCATTGTAGGCAGATTCTTTACCAACTGAGCCATTGCAGAAGCCTAAATATTATCCTTATGAAACATATCTCTTAAGTAATAAGACTTGAAAGTTGACATTAGTCCTTGATCCATGGACTACAGAAGGGCTACCATATTAGCAGGCATGAAAACATTAATATCCTTGGACATTTCTATCAGAACTTATGGGTGACCAGATATATTGTCAATGAGCAGTAATATTTTGAAATAAATCTTTATTTTTTTTTCTGAGCAGTAGGTCTCAACAGTGGGATTTAAATATTCATTAAATCATGCTGTAAACAGATGTGCTATCATCCAGGTTTTGTTGTTTGATTTATAGAGCACAGGCAGAATAGATTTAGCATAAGTTTTTAAGAGCCCTAGGATGTTCAGAATGGTAAATGAGCACTGGATTCAACTTTAAAGTCACCAGCTGGATTTACCCCTAGCAAGTGAATCAGCCTGCCCTTTGAATCCAAGCATTGACTCCAGCTTTAAAAGTCCTAGGTGGCATCTTCTTCCAATAGAAGGCTATTTCATCTACCTCCAGAATACATTTTGTACAGCTGATTTCTTTAATTAGAAACTAATTAGATTAACTAGAATATTTTAGATAACTTGCTACAGATTCTACATCAATACTTGCTGCTTCACCTTGAACTTTATGTTATAGAGATGGTTTCTTTCTTTAAACAACATCATATTTCTCTCCTGAAGCTTCCTCACCTCTCTCAGCCTTCATAGAATTGTAGAGTTGTTGTTTAGTCTCTACATTTTGTCCAGCTCTTTGCAGCCCCGTGGGCTGCAGTGCTCTATGCTTCCCTGTCCTTCACTAGCTCCTAGAGCTGACTCAAAAACTCATGTTCATTGAGTAGTTGATGCCATCCAACCATCTCATCCTCTGTCACCCCTGTCTCCCTCTGCCCTCAATTTTGCCAGCATCAGAGTCTTTTCTTTTCTTTTTTTCCAATATTATATATATATATATTTTTTTCTTTACTTTATTGTGTTGGCTTTGCCATACATTGACATGAAACCGCCATAGGTTTACATATGCTCCCCCTCCAGAACCCCCCTCCCTCCTCCCTCCCGATTCCCTCCCCCGGGGCATCTCGGTGCACCAGCCCAGAGCATCAATCCTGGGCTAGCAATTGATTTCACATATGATAATTAAAATGTTTCAATGCCATTCTCCCATATCATCCCACTCTTGCCCTCTTCCACAGAGTCCACGAGTCTGTTCTATACATCTGTGTTCCTTTTTCTGTCTCACGTGCAGGGTTCTCATTACCATCTTTCTAAATTCCATATATATGCGTTAGTATACTGTATTGTTGTTTTTCCTTCTGGCTTACTTCACTCTGGATAATAGGCTCCAGTTCTGTCCACCTGGATAAGAAAGTTTTGGTACATATACACAATGGAACATTACTCAGCATTAAAAAAAAAAATCATTTGAATCAGTTCTACTCAGGTGGACAGAGTCTTTTCTAATGAGTCAGAGCTTCACATCAGGCAGCCAAAGTGTTAGAACTTAAGCATCAGTCCTTCCAATGAATATTCTAGGTTGATTTCCTTTAGGATTGGCTGATTTGATCTCCTTACTGTCCAAGGGACTCTCAAGAGTCTTCTCCATCACCACAATTCAAAAGCATGACTTCTTCAGTGCTCACCCTTCTTTACAGTCCTTATGAGTACTAGAAAAACCATAGCTTTGACTAAACAGACTTTTGTTGGCAAAGTGATGTCTCTGTTTTTCAACGTAATATCTGTGTTTGTTATAGCTTTCCTTCCAAATAGCAAGTGTCTTTTTATTTTGTGGCTACAGCCACCATTCACAGTAATTTTGGAGCCTAAGAAAGTAAAATTTGTCACTGTTTCCACTTTTTCTTAACATTGTGCCTGTTTTGATCTTCTATCCAGACCATTACAACTGTCTCCATATCAGCAATAAGGATCTTTTTCTTTCTGATCATTTGTGAACTTATTGGAATAGCTTTTTAAATTTCCTTCAAGAATTTTTCCTTTGAATTCCTGTGGCTAAATTTTTGGTACAAGAGGTCCAGTTTTCAGCCTATCTTGTATTTTAATGTATCTTGCCCACTTAGCTTAATCATTTCTAGCTTTTTGCTTAAAGTGAGAGTTGCCACTCTTCATTTTGCTTCAACACTTAGAGGATATTGTAGTGTTACTATGGTTCAATTTCAACATTTTTGTTTCTCAGGGACTAGGAAGGCCCAAGATAGAATGAGAAAGGAAGGGGAATGACCAATTAGTGGAACAGTCAGAATAC
Source organism: Antilocapra americana (assembly GCA_007570785.1). Lineage (NCBI taxonomy): Eukaryota > Metazoa > Chordata > Mammalia > Artiodactyla > Antilocapridae > Antilocapra > Antilocapra americana. The sequence goes on from ML662441.1 coordinate 9,501,067, forward strand.
ACACAACATTTATTAAGTCCCATTTTATATGATGTAGTTTGTGATGTCCCCAAACAATTATAATAGTAATACCAAATACTGATTATAGATCACCATAATAAATATGATAGTAAAATTTTGAAATATTTTAAGAATTGTCAAAATGCAACACAGACACACCTAGTGGACACATATTGGAAAACTAGTGCTGATGGAATTGTTTTATATAGGATTGCCACAAATCCCTCACTTTTTAAAAAGACAATATCTGCAAAGCCCAATAAAGTAAGGCATTCATGTATCTCTTTTTTCTTTTCACTGTTACTTCTGAAATCACTGCTTAGGTTAGTTGATTTACCTTTGTGTTGTCTAAATGTTTTTTCTTTATCTTGCAATCTGGCATCTATAATCTTCTAAAAAATACAGGTTCTACTTGTTTATTCCTACAATAGATATTAATAGTTCCTTACTTAATATCCATTTTCCTTAAAAAAATTATAAATAATTAAATATACTTAGCTCTCATTCTTTCTTGGATATAAAGATAGAAAGTGGCCTAATTCTGGCCAAAGCAAAATGCACGAGAATTGGAGAATGCTTAGCAAAAGATACTTTTTGATAATAGAACATATCACACTTATTTGACACACGACTCCTACTAATTTTTGTTGTTCAGTTGCTGTCATGTCCAGCTCTTTGTAACCCCATGGACTGCAGCATGCCAGAATTCCCAGTCCTTCACTATCTCCCCAGAATTTTCTCAACTTCATGTCCATTGACTCAATGATGCTATCTAACCATCACATCCTCTGCCACTCTCTTCTCCTCCTGTCTTCGATCTTTCCCAAAATCACTCTTTTCCAATGAGTTGGCTCTTCACATCAGGTGGCCAATGTATTGGAGCTTCATCTTCAGCATCAGCCTTTCCAACGAAAATTCAGGGTTGATTTTCTTGACTGGTTTAATCCTCTTGCAGTCCAAGAAAGAAGTCAAGAGTCTTCTCCAGCACCACAATTTAAAACCATCAATTTTGGGGGGCTCAGTCTTCTTTATGGTCCAACTCTCACATCCATACATGACTATAAAAAATGTTATAAAAATGTCAATAAAGTGATATCTCTGTTTTTTAATATGCTGTATAGGTTTGTCATAGATTTTCTTCCAAGGAGCAATTTTTTTTTAATTTCATGGCTGTAGTCCCCATCCACATTGATATTGGAGCCCAAGAAAATACAATCTGTCACTGATTCTACTTTCCCACTTCTATTCGCCATGAAGTGATGAGACTGGATACCATGATCTTACTTTTTTTCAGTGTTGAGTTTTAAGCCAACTTTTTCACTCTCTTCTTTCACCTCACCTTGAGGCTCTTTAGTTTCTCTTCACTTACTAATATTAGAGTGGTATCATCTGCATATCTGAGGTTGCTGATATTTATCCCAGAAATTTTGATTCCAGGTTATGAATCATCCAGCCTGGCACTTTACATGATGTACTCTGCATATGAGTTAAATAAATAGAGTGACAACATGCAGTCTTCTCATACTCCTTTCCCAATTTGGAACCAGTCCTTTGTTCCATCTCTGGTTCTAACTGTTGCTTCTTGACCTGCATATAAATTTCTCAGGAGACAGGTAAGTTCTCTGGTATTCCCAACTCTAAGAATTTTCCACAATTTGTTGTGATCTACATGGTCAAAGGCTTTAGCATAGACAATGAAGCAGAAGTAGATGTTTCTGGAATTCCCTTGTTTTCTCTATAGTCCAACGAACATTGGCAATTTGATCTCTGGTTCCTTTGCCTTTTCTAAATCCAGTTTGTACATCTGGAAGTTCCCAATTCACATACTGTTGAAGCCTATCTTGAAAGATTTTGAGTATAATCATATTAGCAAGTGAACTGAGCACAATTTTAAGTAGTTTGAATATTCTTTTGCACTGTCCTTCTTTAGGACTGGAATGAAAACTGATGTTTTCCGGTTGTGTGGCCACTGCTGAGTTTTCCAATTTTGAGGACATATTGAGTGCACCACTTTAACAGCATCCACTTTTAGGGTTTTAAATAGCTCAGCTGGTATTCTATCACCTCCAATAGCTATTTTCGTAGTAGTGATGCTTCCTAAGGCCCACTTGATTTCACATTCCAGGATGTCTGGCTCTAGGTGAGTGATGACACTATCATGATTATCCAGGTCCTTAAGACCTTTTTTGTACAGCTCTTCTGTGTATTCTTTCCACCTCTTAATCTTTTCTGCTACATCAACTAATTGCACACCCTCTAATATTCCTTTAAAATTTCAAATAAATTGTTGAATTTCAATCTATATTTTGTGAATAATGGCTGAACTGTGTGAGTTGGCATTATGTATATAAGCACATACTTATATTTCCCATATGATTAAATAAAATTTTGAAATATTTTTAGGTGTTTTCCATTAATGATACAAAATATAATAACACCTGACTTAAGTTTGCCTTGCTGTTTTTTACTGCAGTATAGTTAACATATTTATAGTTGTACACATTTCCAAATGATTTGAGATTTATATAATCTATAAATTGATCATCATGATAAGTCTAGTTACCATTTATCACTGTACAAAGCTATCACAGTGTTATTTATCATGTTCCCTACACTGGTGCTTTACATCCCCATGACTTATTTTATACATGATAGTTTGTACCTCTTAATCTCCTCACTTCCCATTCTTTTAATCACCAGTGTGTGTCTGAGCCTGATTCTATTTTGATGTTTGTTTTATTCTTTAGACTCTACATACAAGTGAAATCAGAAGGTACTTGTTTCTTGTTGTCTGACTTATTTTACTTGGCATAATACTCTCTAGGTCCACCAGCGTTGATGCACATAGCAAGATTTCATCTTATGCCTGAGTAATATTACATTGTGTGTGTGGGTGTGTATCATATTATTCTTTTTTAAAAAAACAAAACTTTATTTTATACTGTATAGCCGATTAACCATATTGTGACAGTTTCAGGTGAAATCCCATCTTTCTTATGCATTCTTCTATCAACAGATACACTGATTACTTCCCTATCTTGTCTATTGTAAATATGCTGCCACCTGGTAGGAAAGCTATGGCTGGAGTGAGCATGTACTGGGGGAGGGACCTGTGGCATGCTATGTTGGAGACTCCAGGGCAGGACAACTGTAGTTCAAGTGGGTGTGGGCCATGGAGTCTCAGGCCATCCTGTGCTAGGACCACCTTAGTGGGATGGCTGGAGCTGAAGTGGGCATAGGCTAGGGTATCCCAGATGCCTTATTCTTTTGACTAGATCTTTCAGGAATGTTATTACCGTCTCATCATTAGTGCAAGCTTAAGCAATTGTTAATTTTTAAATAGGAATATTTAAACTGTTCTTTCTTTAATGTGAACAAAATATATTATTGGAAGTAGTAATATTATTAGGCAGGAAAATCTGCCTAATATTCTGGCAGGTTATTTAATTTGATAGATTTAATTAGATCCAAGGGTTGGTCCTCAACTGTGCACAATTTAGAAATATATCAGACTCTAAAAGATAGAGACACATTTACAAATGTAAATTTTATTCCCAGTGAAAAGTACCAGTATTTTTTATGCAGGTAAGTAGACATCTACATGACCAGGTTTTACACCTCATACAGGTAAAATGCTAAAGCATTTATATTAAAGTCAGACAAGAAATGGAAAGTATCACATGCCAGTGTAGGATGTTAGATGCTAAATAAATACTTGTCCAATGAATGAGTCTATAGACAAATATATGAAAATGGGATTTTAAAAAAGATTTATTATTATCTCTATTTTATGAAGGCAAATTGACAAAAATTTTTGTTATATTAAAAGTATCTACATAACTAGTACAAAGTTTGAGTCTAAATCTCAGATAATAGCTAAATTTAATGAGCTAAATGCATTGAGTCCTAAGTGCAAGGAAATATTATATCATTTTATACAAATTATTTTAATTCCCTCAGATATATATTTCATTAGTCCTATTTTATTAATGAGGAAACTGAAGTTTAGAGATACTAGCATGCAGAAGGTGACAGAATTACTAACAGAATGCTTAAGACCATCTACCTATGCAGACAGTAATCAGTGCTTTCCCTTGCATTTCAATTTTCTGAACCATTGTAACAGTAGTCTCCAATTTCAGTTAAATTAATAAATGATAAATCAATTTGATGATATAACATGAGGCTCAAAGTCTGACATATAAATGATACTACTTACTATCTGAATAGAATAAGACTGAGGTACATTATGTTTATACTAAATTGATATTTTATTAGATCAAAATAAAATATGAACAGTATAACCATTCAGACAAACTCCTTGTTAGCCATAATTTACAAATATATCATAAATATAAGTATTCTCAAATTATTTCCCATGCTACAGGAAGTAGCATTAACATAAATATGTATTTTACCTACAGAATGCAAACTCATACAATTCATCCATTATTCACATATTAGAGGCTAAAAGTCTGCATTTGTAATTTCGTTGGGACACCTACATGGCCACTTAGTCAGAAAAGAGAGGAAGAACTTCATTCAGAAATATATTAAAATGCACAGTTCAGCAAACTTGGGTATCACAAAATTGCACACACACACCTTAGATGAGATCTGGGTAAACCTTCCACTTTTGTTGCTGTCATTCTGTTGACAAGAGAGGCTTGTCATTTTTGTTTAAAAAAAGCAAAAGTGCTTCCAAATGAATGCTTTTGTGACAAAGTGGACTGTTAAATTGTCTTCTGAGTCTTGTAGTTTGACCATTAATCATATAACTATAGAACAACAACATTGAAGATGCTTGTTTCTAGCTGTAGCTTGTCGAAAATGTCAGTTATATATTCAGAAAAAAAAATGAAGGTTGCACAGCATTATTTTGGCTCTGGGAAGGACTTAGACTGTTCACTAGAAAATCTACTTTATATCATTTCTGTTGCAAGTTCTGGCACTTGTAGTATTCACCCCACACTACCATGGTCTTGGGGAGGGCCTGCAGTACTGGCTAAAGTTCTCCTAGCAAGCTGCAATTTTCTTGTCATCCTCCCTAGTGTTCCTTTTTTTTTTTAACCTGTAAAATACAGACCTATTCCTTTTATTATAAGTATAAAATACAGAAATATTCCTAATTCAAGCAAAATAAACAATGAATCTTCAAATGGATTCAGCTATTTATGCACATGTTTTAGAAGACTATTAAGTACTAGATCTGGAGGAAAAAATAGATACAAGACCATAAAATATCTCAGTTTTTAACATCCACATTAACTAATTCTATAGCCAAACCTTCAAACCTATGAGAGTTCCACCAAGATTTGTACTTTTGCTCTTTTTTTTTTTTTCTGATCACTGTGGCATTTGTTTACTCAAACTATTTTACTAGCTCAAAGAAACTAGTATATTTATATTTATATTGAAAAAACTTAACGTTTTGCTAAGAGTTTAATAATCTGACCAGTCTTATACTTTCTTTATTCAATTATATTCTGGTTGATGATGACTTTGAAAAATTATCCAGTTAAGGGCAGTGCCTCTCTGTGCCTTTCTGCCCTCCTTGTTTCCATTTCCTTCATCTAGGGATTTAAATAAAACTGTCTCTAGAGTTTGACTGAATTATTAATGTGCTCTGTCCACATATTATCTGAAGATAATATCTAAAGTGATACCCATGTACCTATTTAAATTGTTTATTGGAGTATAACTGCTTTACAATGCTGTGTTATTTTCTCCTGTACAATGAACTAAATCAACCAAAAGTCCAAATGTATCCTCTCCCTCTTCAATGTCCCTCTTACCCTCCTATCCCAGGCATCTAGGTCAACACAGACCACAGAGCTGAGCTTTCTGTCCTTTATAGCAGGCTCCCACTACCTATTTTTCACATGGTAATATGTGTATATATATATTTCAGTGCTACTATCCAATTTCCTCCCATTCTCTCCTTCCCTCCCTGGGCCCACATATCCATTGTTTACGTCTGCATCTGTTTCTGCCCTAGAAATACATTCATCTCTACCCTTTTTCTAGATTCCACATATGTGTTAACATACTAGTTAACATACTGATATTTCATTCTGTATGACAGACTCTAGGTCTACTCATATTTCTATAAATTACCTAATTTTATTCTTTTTATGGTTAAATAATATTCCATTGTATATGGGTAACATCTTCCTTAGCCATTTATCTGTCATGGGACACTTAGGTTGTTTTTATGTCCTGGTTATTGTAAATAGTGCTTCAGTGAATATTGGGGTCCCCGGGTCATTTTGAATTATGTTTTTCTCAGGATATATGCCCAGTAGTGGGATTGCTGGATCATATGTTAGGACTATTTTTACTTTTTTAAGGAATATTCATACTGCTCTCCATAGTGGCTGTACCAAATTATATTCCTATCAACAGTGTAAGAGAGTTCCCTCCTCTCTATACCCTCTCTAGCACTTATTGCTTGTAGAATTTTTGATGATGGTCCTTCTGACTTGTGTGAGGTAATAACTCATTATAGTTTTGATTTTCAATTCTCTACTAATTAATAATTTTGAACATCTTTTCACATGCCTCTTGGCTATATGTACATCTTCTTTGGAGAAATGTCTATCCCTTAGAATTACTGTTTACATAAAGATGATGAAATAAGTTTCATTTCATTGTAGCTTGAATTGCTACCTTGAAACATGGGTTCTTATGGAATCTACTAAAGCTTGATATTATATAGATAATAAATAAGCATAATTTTTCTTCTATTAGTGTAGGCAGTGAAAGTGAAGTTGCTCTGTCGTGTCCGACTCTGCAACTCCGTGGACTGTAGCCCAGATTCTCAGGGTGAGAATACTGGAGTGGGTTGCCATTTCCTTCTCCAGGGGATCTTCCCAACCCAAGGATCGAACCTGAGTCTCCGCATCGCAGGCAGAGGCTTGTAGCCAGTAAATATATCAATGCCAAATACAAGAAACATCTGACTCTTGAATCACTTTTCTTATTTCTCTTGATATCTTTTTATTTTTTACCCTGGTTCTCTAAGGAAAAATTACTAAATCAGATATTTTCTTGAATCTTTCTCCCTTGATTACTATTTATTTGCTCAATGATAATAGCTCTATAATCCCATTATGTACTTTCCCTCAAGGAAAGAAGTTTGCTTATGAGGACAACAAAAAGAAACCTAAAATGTGTGCTATGAAATAACAGTGGTGGGGACAGTCAGATATACTAGAACATTTCACAGTACTGATAAATCTTGGTATGTATTCAGAAAAAGTAGAGTCGTAAATGAGTACCACTTCCTATTCTTTCCTATCTAGATCCCTTTATGAGGAAATGTCTCTATTGCCAAAGTAGTAAATGTGCTTATTTTAAAAAATTTTTTAAACTTCTGAAATACCTCTCCCCAAATCTCTTTATTAAAGTTAGTTAGATTTCAAAACAAATATTTTGACCATTATTATTTCAAGAACAATTAAAAATATAATACTTTTACTCAAGCAGTTATTAATTGGATTATATATTTCTTTATTTACTATTATATTCAAAATATTATGAGATGCATAACCATGCTATACATTTAACCTAAATTCACTTATCATTGATTTTTATTAAGCCTTTCTACCTTAAACTGGAAAATATTACTTTATTCTCTCTCTTCATATAACTGTTAGAATAATGGTTATTCTCTTGCTCTTTAAGAAGAAACAAAAAAATTATTTTTTAATTTGCTTAAGCTTCCACATCTAGCTTGCACCAGAAATTTTAAAATAAAGAATAAGTTTATTTATATAAAATCTGGCTTTCCTTAATGGTTTTTCCACTGAGCTGAAATGAAATGAAACAGTTAAATAAAGTCACATAAATTCCCTTGGATGCTTGCTGAGATGAAATCTTCAAATATTCCAACAAGATGTACAAAGTTGGGGGTTTATGCATTATATACATTCTAATTGTTTGATAGTACAGGATGAGGATAGTAAAAATAAAGCCATATGGATTGTCTATTTGTTTGTTTTACCTAAGCAAAAAGCAAAATAATCTAGATATAAAAATGAATTGAGGTTTTTATTTTTATTATTTTTCTCTAACCTATTAGTTCATTCCAGGACATTTACACAAGTTATGGGAGTCGTGATATTGTTAAAATACTGTCTTCCATGCTGTTGTTAGTTTTTTTTTTTAATTCCTTTTATCTTTAATGTTTCTTTCTTAAGGTAAATAAATTAGTTATAATTTATTTTCTAGCTTATTAAGCTGGATCTTTTATTACTGAGGGCAAAATTACATACAACAGTAAAACAAAACCTGCTGAAATTAAGACCTTGGAGACTTGAGTTTGATTCCTGAGTTGGGAAGATCCCCTGGAGTAGGAAATGACAACACACAACAGTATTCTTGCCTGGAGAATGCCATGGACAGAAGGGCCTGGTGAGCTACAGTCCATGGGGTCACAAATAGTCAGACACAATTGAATGGCTAAGTACCCATACACACATAGCAGTACTTCAGGGGGTTACCACATGTGTTATTTTATTGAATTCATGCTTTCATCTCATTCAAAAATTGCTAATTATCATTTTTATTATAACCATCCATTTTTACAATGTGTTCTTAAATTTCTAAATATTTGGGATGATTTATGTTTTTGTTGTTAATTTCCAATATAACTTTAATCTTGCCCAGAAATATGTACATTGTATGTTTCTTTTTTCTTTTTAATTTAATTGAAGCTTGTTTTTATAATCAATAATATGTTCTATGGGTTTCTCTGCTGGCTCAGAGGTAAAGGATATACCTGCCAATGCAGGAAATGTGAGTTCAATACTTGGGTTTGGAAGATTCCCTGGAGAAGGAAATGAAAATCCACTCCAGTATTCTTGCCTGGGAAATCCCACAGACAGAGGAGCCTGGGGGACTACAGTCCATGGATCACAAAGAATCAAACATGAATTAGTGACTAAACAACAATGACAACAATATGTTCTATGTGTACTTTAATGAACATTCTGTAGTCCTTTGTGGAACAATTTGATTAATAGTGTGGTTCATATCTTACATACCTTCTATTGAGCCAGAGGGGCAGAAATCACTTTGATTTCAGTAATTTAATGCTTTTTCCTGTTTCTTCTTTTATTTATGATAGTTTTGCTTTCATAGAATTTTAAGCTCTTGTTAGTGCATGCATATAATTAGGATTAATGAGATTTCTTGTTATATTACATGAAATATGACTTGCTTTAGCATATAAAATATCTGTCATTCTCTGTGGTCATGCACTTTTCCATGGTCTTTTATTATTTGCTTTTGCCTTAATCTAATATAAAGGTTAATCTAATATAAAAAGCAAAGACATTACTCTGCCAAAAAAGGTCCATCTAGTAAAAGCTATGGTTTTTTCAGTAGTCACGTATGGATGTGAGAGTTGGACTATAAAGAAAGCTGAGTGCCGAAGAATGGATGCTTTTGAACTGTGGTGTTGGAGAAGACTCTTGAGAGTCCCTTGGACTGCAAGGAGATCCAACCAGTCCATACTAAAGGAGATTAGTCCTGGGTGTTCATTGGAAGGACTGATGTTGAAACTGAAACTCCAATACTTTGGCCACCTCTTACGAAGAGTTGACTCATTTGAAAAGAACCTAATGCTGTGAAAGATTGAGGGCAGGAGGAGAAGGGGACGGCAGAGGATGAGATGGCTGTATGGCATCACTGACTCAATGAACATGAGTTTGAGTAAACTCCAGGAGTTGGTGATGAACAGGGAGACCTGGCATTCTGCTGTCTTTTGGGTCACAGAGTCGGACACGACTGAGTGACTGAACTGAACTGAACTGAATATAAAGGTTTACTAATGTGTCAAGTATATACCTGATGTTAAGCACACTTTCTTGTTTTTCACCATCTCCATTTTATGTATTTTAATTTATCTATACCAACTAAGTTATTGTTATTTTCTTATTATTCTTTTAACATCCTTTTAATATCTATAAAGTCTATGATGATAACCTCTCTCAGCTTTCATTCTTGATATTGTCAACTTTTGTAACTTTCCTTTAAATTAGACTAATTAAGGTTTTATTATTTATGCCTGTATTTTCTAAGAATTAAGTATTATATTTACTGTTAATTTCTAAAATTAGTTTTTTCTATAAATAAAAGAAGAATATCCAACTTAATTTGATATTATAATTGCTTAAGATATTCAGTCTGTTAGATATTGGAATATTAAATTAGGTACAATTTATGATTTAATTATCAAATATTATATTTTCAAATTCAAACACAAATAAGTACAGTTATTCATTTTAAAGTATTTGAAAGCTGAAAATAGATATGGGCATGGATAAGTCATTCTTTTTCAGAGATATTTTACATTTAACCCCATCTCTTACTTTTATTATCAGTTAAGTTCCTATTTTGTGTAAATATTTTGTCATAAGCACCAAGATAATGCTTTTAGAGTGCTAGAAAACCACTTGACACATAAAGTGTTTAATAAACTTCTGATTTATCTTAACTTTATTTTTTTCTCCTTAATTGTTCAATGCTTATGTACATGTAAGCTTAGGTTCACCATACGTTTGTTAGTTAATTAATATTGGTTCTTTTCAATTTACTACATTAGTAACTATTCTGAGTTATAATTGATGTAAAATGAGGCTGTACAAATAGAGTGTACAGTCTGATACACATTTGGCGAATGTCTATACCCATGAATCACATCATAATCAAAATCATGAACATATTTAGCACCCTAACAGTGCCCTCCTACCCTCCTTTTCTCTCCATTTTCAGAACTTCCCTCCCATTAGGAAAACATTGATATGTTTTTACCCAGTATAGATCAGTTTACATTTTCTATAGTTTTATATAAATAAATCCACATAGCATATATTTTTTATTATCTGGCTTCTTTCACTCATTGTAATTATTCTGATAATCAACCATGTAGTGAATATGAATAATAGTTTATTGCTTTTCTTTTTGCTGAAGCATAGTTCTTCTCTTTTTTCTAAGGCAGTTTGTAAGTTTCTCAGATCATATCTGTAACAACTTAGATAATGTTCCAAGAAAATGTTTTCTTCAATGTGATATATTTTGTTAAAAGACATTTCTATAATTTAGACAAATCGATGCACCCTTTGAAGTAAGGTAATCTTAGACTCTATTTAATAGAATAATTGAAACATTTACTCTTTGCTAATGTATTGCAAACACTTTGTATTAAAAAAATGCACAATAAAGATGAATAATTTTTGAGAACATGGTTCCATGGAGAGTCTAAACAATAATGAATAATAAATAGCTGTTATAAGTAAAGTAAAATAATAAACAACCAAAGTAAAATAACAAAGATAGCTTTAACTTTTGAGGCGCATATACAGGAATTTCTACTTTTCAAGTAATTTATTCAAGATATGTTGTACTTTTTCATTTAAACATTAAACATACTTTTGATAAATGAACTTTCTTGCCAAAAGATCAATGTTATTTTAGTTTTCAAACAATTTCATAAAGCATCTTCTTTGTTACTTATAAAGTCAGAAAAAGTGACATTATTTGAATTGATAATTATTGAAGGGAACCAAAACCATTTTTAAAAATGTTCCACTTGGAAATGGTTTTATGCCTGCTGGGCATGTAAATTCTGCTGCCATCTGGCTTTAAATTATGGTATGAATGTCCAATGACTCCATGAAAAACCCATGATTCAAAACACTCAAATTAACTATAAAATCACAAAATTCACAAAGCTTCTGCTCTTCCATATCATCGGTACAGTCTAGAACCACTTAAAATATGGCAGATTCATTTGAAGGTATGAAAGAACCTGCCTGCCAATGCAGGAGACATAAGAGATATGGGTTAAGCCCCTGGGTTGGGAAGATCATCTGGAGAAGGGTATGGCAACCCACTCAGTATTCTTTCCTGGAGAATTCCCTGGATAGAGCAGCCTGGTGGGTTGTTATAGTGTTTCAAAGAGTTGAACATGACTGAAACGAGCTAGCATACAATAGCATGCAGCAGTTAATGTAGAAGGTGTTTAAAAAGGAAATGAAGAAGAGCAGCTTGCAATGGGGTATTCAGATTTTGAAAGTCATATATTTATCAAACTTAAATTGAGCTATATGATATAAATGTAGTGGCAAATTTTTCCTGTCACACATGCTTAACATTCTTGAAAATAAGATACTTAAGTATTTGAAATGGTGTACAAAGTATAAATTACTTAGTAGGTCATGAAATTTGTATCTTACTGGTTTGCCAACCAGTATTCATTCATTCATGCAAAAATACCTTAAATCCCCATTATGAAGAAACACCAAGTTAGGTATTGATTTACATTTGTAAGCAAAACAAATATACAATCTCTGTCCTGATTAGTTTACAATCTAGGTGTGAGTTAGAAAAAAAGCAATTACCCATATCAGAAGACAAATAATCATAAAATGTGACAACTGTGATGAAGTAAGGAAATAACAGGGGAGATTATACTGGACTGTTGAGAGCCTGGCTTGGGAGTTTAATGTTAGATGAACTTTGAAAGAAAACTGAAGAACTATGGACAGAGGTTTGTGACATTGTATAGGAACAACAGAATGGAAAAGACTAGAGATCACTGCAAGAAAATTAGAGATACCAAGGGAACATTTCATGCAAAGATGGGCACAATAAAGGAAAGAAACGATATGGACCTAACAGATGCAGATGATATTAAGAAGAGGTGGCAAGAATACACAGAAGAACTATACCAAAAAGATCTTCACAACTAGATAATCATGATGGAGTGATCACTCACCTAGAGCAAGACATTCTGGAATGCAAAGTCAAGTGGGCCTTAGGAAACATCATTTCAAACAAAGCTAGTGGAGGTGATGGAATTCCAGTTGAACTATTTCAAATCCTAAAAGATGATTCTGTGAAAGTGCTGCACTCAATTTGTCAGCAAATTTGGACAATTAAGCAGTGGCCACAGGACTGGAAAAGATTAGTTTTCATTCCAATCCCAAATAAAGGCAATGCCAAAAAATGTTCAAACTACTGCACAATTGCACTTATCTCACACAATAGTAAAATAATGCTCAAAATTCTACAAGCCAGGCTTCAACAGTGTATGAACTGTGAACTTCCATATGTTCAAGCTGGATTTAGAAATGTCAGAGAAACCAGAGATCAAACTGCCAACATCTGCTGGATTATCAAAAAAGCAAGAGATTTCCAGAAAAACATCTATTTCTGCTTTATTGACTATACCAAAGCCTTTGACTGTGTGGATCACAACAAATTGTGGAAAATTAGATGGGAATACCAGATCACCTTCCCTGCTGCTAGAGAAATCTGTATGCAGGTCAAAAAGCATCAGTTAGAACTGTACATGTAACAGCAGACTGGTTCCATACTAAGAAAGGAGCACATCAAGGCTGTATATTGTCACCCTGCTTATTTAACATATGCAGAGTACATCATGAGAAATGCCATACTGAATGAAACACAAGCTGGAATCAAGATTGCCAGGAGAAATTTCAATAAACTCAGATATGCAGATCTGAGGAAATGCAGAAATTGAAACTTTGTGGCAGAAAATGAAGAAGAACTAAAGAGCTTCTTGAGCAAAGTGAAAGAGGAGAGTGAAAAAATTGGCTTAAAACTCAACATTTAGAAAACTAAGGTCATGGCATCTGGTCCCATCACTTCATGGCAAATAGAAGGGGAAACAGGGACAGACTATATTTCTGGGCTCCAAAGTATTGCAGATGGTGACTGAAGCCATTAAATTAAAAGACACTTCCTTCTTGGAAGACAAGCTATGACCAACCTAGACAGGTATTAGAAAGTAGAGACGTTACTTTGCCAACAATGGTCCGTCTAGTCAAAGGTATGGTTTTTGCAGTAATCAAGTATGGATGTGAGATTTGGACTATAAAGAAAGCTGAGCACCAAAGAACTGAGGCTTTTGAACTGTGTTATTGGAGAAGATTCTTGAGAGTCCCTTGGACTGCAAGGTGATCCAACTCATCCATCCTAAAGAAAATCAGTCCTGAATGTTCATTGGAAGGACTGATGTTGAAGCTGAAACTCCAATACTTTGGCCACCTGATGCAAAGAACTGACTCACTTGAAAAGACCCTGATGCTGGGAAAGATTGAAGACGGGAGGAGAAGCAGACAAGAGAGGATGAGATGGTTGGATGGCATCAACAACTCAATGGACATGAGTTTGAAATTCATAATTTTGCAGAGTTTCATTTCAGAAATTAAATAAATATCCAAAGAATTTTATTCAACATTAACTATTTACTATAATATAAACTTGAAATAATTATATGTTTTGCTTAACAGAGAATAGCTTAAAAGACCTTTAAACACCTCTTACACTGTTGGTGGGAATGCAAACTAGTACAGCCACTATGGAAAACAGTGTGGAGGTTCCTTAAAAAGCTGCAAATAGACCTGCCATATGACCCGGCAATCCCACTGCTGGGCATATACACTGAGGAAACCAGAATTGAAAGAGCCACGTGCACCCCAATGTTCATCGCTGCATTGTTTACAATAGCCAGGACATGGAAGCAACCTAGATGCCCATCAACTGACGAATGGATAAGAAAGCTGTGGTATATATACACAATGGAATATTACTCAGCATTAAAAAAAAATTCATTTGAAGCAATTCTACTCAGATGGACGAAACTGGAGCCCATTATCCAGAGTAAAGTAAGCCAGAAGCAAAAACAACAATACAGTATATTAACACATATATATGGAATTTAGAAAGACAGTAATGAGAACCCAACATGGGAGACAACAAAAGGAACTCAGATGTATAGAATAGACTTGTGGACTTTGTGGATGAGGGTAAGGGTGGGATGATATGGGAGAAGGGCATTGAAGCATGTTAATTGTCATGTGTCTAATCAATCGCCAGCCCAGGATTGATGCTCGGGACTGGTGCAGCTAGATTTCCCGGGCGGGGGGAGGGTGGAGGGAGGGGGAACCCGGAGGGGAAGCATATGTAAACCCATGGTGATATCATGACAATGTATGGCAAAAACAATAATAAAAAAAAAAAAGACCTTTAAACAAGAACAGGCTTGTTAATCAATTCTACATTAATTTATTCCACATTTATGTATAGGTCTCCCAGTATGTATATTATATTAGTCTAGATACTGATGACCATGGATCCTGCAATGAGCAGGAAAACAAAGTTCTAACACAAAGGGGAATTACTGCAGAGAATCTTACAAGTGTTAAGTTTTACACAGAGTCTTCCAGTTGCTCTTTTCAACAACCCAAATTGTGAGTATATGTCAAGGACTTCATTTATCACAATATTACAGTACTTCTAATATAAATATTTTTAAAAAATATTGACTCAAATTTGTAGTAGAATTTATGAAATATGGACCCTCCCACATGCTATATTTTATTACATTTAGTCTTTTTAATAGTTTCAAGCTCGATACAATTGTATACACACATACAACATATTTATTCAGTAAATTTAGGATATTTTATAATAATTTATTAAAAATTATAGTTTTATTTTCACTCCAATATCATCACTCATAGTTATCAATATATATTCTTTAACTACAAATATCTTATAATAATAATATTCACAAGTATAAAATGAGTGCCAGTTCTCTAAATCAGTTGCAATTAAATCACCCATTGTATAATTACATCAATTTCTAAGAAAACACTCTGAACAGGACAAATTTTTGGAATATCAAGTCAATTATTTTAGTGAACTAAATTGTACTATTAAATTCAAGAATATAATAATCTTCTGCTAAGATTAAATTACCTTTTATCTTACCCACAACCCCTCAATATAAACTATGTAGTGAGATTTTCATTATTTTAATTAAATGGTAATCCTAAATGGGATTTTATTTAAAATAGCCAAATAAAAATAATAACAATATGGTGACAAGAGAAGATTATAGCTTAGAACTAAAAAGGACATCACAAAAATGCAAATATCTGGAATTCTTTTGAATGATATAGTTTGTACCTATTTAAGTTTTGAACCCTTGAGTGTCAGATGATTATTTTACGTGTAGTTTAAATTTTTAACTTATTTTTTACTGAAGTATAACTGATTTATCAATGGTGTGTTAATTTCTGCTGTACAAAGAGATCCAGTTATACATATGTATATTCTTTTCCATTATAATTTATCATAGAATACTGAATGTAGTTCCCTGTGCTATACAATGGAACCTTGTTGGTTACTCATCCTATATATGATAACTTGTATTTGCTAATCTTAATCTCTCAACCCACCTTTACTTCAACTCCTATTCCCCTTGGCAACCACAAATCTATTCTCTATGTCTGAGAGTCTGTTTCTGTTTTGTGGACAGATTCGTGTTATATTTTAGCTTTCAAAATAAGTGATGTATGGTATTTCTCTTTCTCTTTCTGAATTACTTCACTTAGTATGGAAATATTTACATGTATCCTTGATGCTACAGTTTGAGCATTCTTTGACATTGCCTTTCCTTGGGATTGGAATGAAAACTGACCTTTTCCAGTTCTGTGACCATTGCTGATTTTTCCAAATCTCCTGGGATATTGAGTGCAGCACTTTCACAGCATCATCTGTTAGGATTTGAAATAGCTCAACTGAAATTCTATCACCTCAACTAGCTTTGTTTGTAGGTCCACTTCACTGCTGAAGGCCCACCTGACTTCACATTCCAGGATGTCTGGCTCTGGATGAGTGATCACACCATCGTGATTATCTGAGACGTGAAGATCTTTTTGGAATAGTTCTTCTGTGTATTCTTGCCACCTCTTCTTAATATCTTCTGTTTCTGTTAGGTCCATACCATTTCTGTCCTTTATTGAGACCATCTTGGCATGAAATATTCCCTTGGTATCTCTAATTTTCTTGAAGAGATCTCTAGTCTTTCCCATTCTGTTGTTTTCCTCTATTTCTTTGCATTGATCGCTGAGGAAGGCTTTCTTATCTGTCCTTGCTATTCTTTGGAATTCTGTATTCAGATGGGAATATCTTTCTTTTTCTCCTTTACTTTTCACTTCTCTTCTTTTCACAACTACTTGTAAGGACTTCTCAGATAGCCATTTTTATTTTTTGCATTTCTTTTTCTTGGAGATGGTCTTAAACCCTGTCTCTTGTACAATGTCACTAACTTCCACCCATAGTTCATCAGGCACTCTGTCAGATCTAGTCCCATAAATATATTTCTCACTTCCACTGTATAATCATAAGGGATTTGACTTATGTCATACCTGAATGGTCTAGTGGTTTCCCCTACTTTCTTCAATTTCAGTCTGAATTTGGCAATAAGGAGTTCATCATCCTAGCCACAGTCAGCTCCCAATCTTGTTTTTGCTGACTGTATAGAGCTTGTCCAACTTTGGCTGCAAAGAATATAATCAATCTGATTTTGGTGTCGACTATCTGGTGATGTCCATGTGTAGAGTCTTCTCTTGTGTTGTTGGAAGAGGGTGTTTGCTATGACCAGTGAGGTATTCTGGCAAAATTCTACTATCCTTTGCCCTGCTCCATTCTGTACTCCAAGGCCAAATTTGCCTGTCACTCCAGGTGTTTCCTAACCTCCTACTTCTGCATTCCAGTCCCTATAATATAAAGGATATTTTTTGGCGGGGGGGTGTTAGGGCTAAAAGATCTTGTAGGTTTTCATAGAAACCTTTAACTTCAGCTTCTTCAGCATTACTGGTTGGGCCAGAGGCTTGGATTACCGTGATACTGAATGGTTTGCCTTGGAAACAAACAGAGATCATTCTGTCAATTTTGATATTGCATCCAAGTACTGCATTTTGGATTCTCCAAATTGGCTACTCCATTTCTCATAAGGGATTCTTGCCCACAGTAGTAGATATAATGGTCATCTGAGTTAAATTCACCCATTCCAATCCATCTCAGTTCACTGATTCCTAGAATGTCGTCGTTCACTCTTGCCATCTCCTGTTTGACCACTTTCAATTTGCCTTGATTCATGGACCTAACATTACAGATTCTTATGCAATATTGCTCCTTACAGCATCAGACCTTGCTTATATCACCAGTCCCATCCACACCTGGGCATTGTTTTTGCTTTCACTCCATCCCTTCATTCTTTCTGGAGTTATTTCTCCACTGATCTCCAGCAGCATATTGGGCCCCTACCGACCTGGGGAGTTCATCTTTTAGTGTCCTATTTTTTGCCTTTTCATACTGTTTATGGGGTTCTCAAGGCAAGAATACTGAAGTTGTTTGCCATTTCCTTCTCCAGTGGACCACATCCTGTCAGACCTCTCCACCATGACCCTTCTATCCTGGGTGGCCCCACACGGCACGGCTTAGTTTCATTGAGTTAGACAAGGCTGTAGTCCATGTGAACAGATAGGCTAGTTTTCTGTGATTATGGTTTTAGTATGCCTGCCCTCTGATGCCCTGTCGCAACATCCACCTCTTGCTTGGGTCACTCTTACCTTGAACATGGGGTATTGGACTCATCTAACATGTTAGTAAAGTAATGCTCAAAACTCTCCAAGTCAGGCTTCAGCAATATGTGAATCGTGAATTTCCAGATGTTCAAGCTGGTTTTAGAAAAGGCAGAGGAACCAGAGATCAAATTGCTAACATCCACTGGATTATTAAAAAAGCAAGAGAGTTCCAGAAAAACATCTGCTTCTGCTTAATTGACTATGCCAAAGCCTTTGACTGTGTGGATCACAATAAACTGTGGAAAATTCTGAAAGAGATCGGAATACTAGACCATCTAACCTTCTCTTGAGAAATCTGTATGCAGATCAGGAAGCAACAGTTAGAACTGGACATGGAACAACAGACTGGTTCCAAACAGGAAAAGGAGTACGTCAAGGCTGTATTTTGTCACCCTGCTTATTTCACTTATATGCAGAGTACATCATGAGAAACACTGGGCTGGAAGAAGCACAGGCTGGAGTCAAGATTGCCGGGAGAAATATCATTAACCTCAGATATGCAGACAACACCACCCTTATGGCAGAAATTGAAGAGGAACTAAAAAGCCTCTTTATGAAAGAGGAGAGTAAAAAAGTTGGCTTAAAGCTCAACATTAAGAAAACCAAGATCATGGCATCTGGTCCCATCACTTCATGGGAAATAGATGGAGAAACATTGTCAAGCTTTATTTTTGGGGGGCTCCAAAATCACTGAAGATGGTGATTGCAGCCGTGAAATTAAAAGACGCTTGCTCCTTGGAAGGAAAGTTATGACCAACCTAGATAGCATATTAAGATGCAGAAACATTACTTTGCCAACAAAAGTCCATTTAGTCAAGGCTATGGTTTTCCCAGTAGTCATGTATGGATGTGAGAGTTGGATGGTGAAGAAAGCTAAGTTCCAAAGAATTGATGTTTTTGAACTGTGGTATTGGAGAAGACTCTTGAGAGTCCCTTGGACTGCAAATAGATCCAACCAGTCCATCCTGAAGGAGATCAGTCCTGGGCATTCATTGGAAGGACTGACGTCAAAGCTGAAACTCCAATAATTTGGCCACCTCATGTGAAGAGTTGACTCATTGGAAAACACCCTGATGCTGGGAAAGATTGGAGGCAGGAGGAGAAGGGGACAATAGAGGATGTGATGGCTTGATGGCATCACCGACTCGATGGACATGGGTTTGTGTAAACTCCGGGAGTTAGTTATGGACAAGGCAGCCTGGCATGCTGCAACTCACGGGGTCGCAAAGAGTCAGACGTGACTGAGCGACTTAACTGAACTGCTGTGCTGCAAATGGCATTATTTTGTTCTTTCTTATGGCTGAGTAGTATTCCATTGTATATTGGCACTATATGGTCTTTATCCAATCACGTGTTGATGAACACTTATTTCTACATCTTGGTTTTTGAGAATAATGCTATTATGAACATAGGGGTACATTTATCTTTTTGAATTCTAGTTTTGTCTTGATATGTACTGAGTAGGATCACTGTATCAAAGGATAATTCTATTTTTGGTTTTCACTGTAGCTGCACCAACTTACATTCCTACCACATGTAGGAAGTTTCCTTCTTTTCCACACCTCTCTAGTAGTTGTTACTTGCAGACATTTTAATGATGGCCATTCTGACCAATATGAGGTGGTACCTCATCATAGTTTTGACTTGCAACTGTAAATGTAGTATAAATCTTACATTTTTCTTTTTTTATTTTATTCTTTACAAGTTATTAAATCCTAGGACAATCCAGCAGCAGTGCATTATTTTTTTCAGTTATACAATTTCTTTATCAACTTTATTATATTTACCTATTTTAAAATAAACGTTAAAGGAACTACTCAATAAATCTAGGGCTAGCCTGCCTTAGGCTTACTTGTAAAAGACACCTTTTAGTCACCACTTATTTAGTTATAAACACTGTAAAGAAGAAAAACACTATTGCTAAAAATAATAGACCTACATATTAAAGTAGCAGGGAAGGGTAAGAAGCTGCAGAAATAATCTTCATAGTTTTTCAAACAGGTATTTAAAAAAAACTAATAAATGGTGATTCCTCCTCTTTGCTATTTCAACATCCTTGATTTTGTCATTTCTCCTCTTTGAATAGACATACATGTTATATTTGAATAGTCATCAAAGAATATGCATTAACAGCCACAGATCACATCAAAATTTCCCCAAGTTTTAGTGCTCAAGGATATGTACATTAATACCATTTGAAAAATATGCTAAAATACCTAGACTAACAAAATTATGGGAATATCAAAGATTAGCAATGATGGAAAACAAGTAAAAGACTCATATTTCTGATAGAAGGGTTAAAAGTTAATACTACTTTGGAAAACAGATGCAGCAATTTCATTTCAGATAAACAATTTCATTTCCAGGATAAATGAAAACATATCCACAAAAAACAGTTTTGTGTCTAGTAACCAAAAAGTAGAAACCACTCAAATGTTCAACAGATAGCTTGCTTTATATCCATAAAATGGAATAATGCTCAGTAAAAAAAAACAAATTACTGATAAAACAACATGAATAAATCTCAAAAGTATTAAGGGAAAAAAACCAAGACAACCAATTTCTGATGTAATTGACATGGATTCTTATGTCCAATGAGACATTAGTTTGGTAACTCCACTGTGATTAATATATATACTTATCTTCTCTTAAGTGAATAAAATGATGAATTTGTTCAAACATACTCATGAGTTCACTTAGAAACATTTATTATTTTCTATTGTGTTCAAAGTACTTCATTATTAGATTCTGGTTATAAGATGCTTAGTAGACATGTCTCCAGTTGTCATATTTGTTGTTTTTTGAGTCACTAAATCGAATCTTTTTGGCACCCAAGGACTGCAGCACACCAGGTTTTCTTGTCCTTCACTATCTTCCGGAGTTTGCTCAGACTCATGTCCATTGAGTCAGTATGCTATTGAATCATCTCTTCCACTATCACCCGCTTCTCCTCCTACCCTCAATCTTTCCCAGTATCATGGTCTTTTCCAATGAATCAACTCGACTCTGTATGAGGTGACCAAAGTATTGGAGCTTTAGCTTCAGCATTACTACTTCCAATGAATATTCGGGGTTGATTTCCTTTAGGATTGACTGGTCAGATCTCCTTGCAGTCCAAGAGATTCTCAAGAGTCTTGGCCAGCACTGCAATTGGAAAGCATCAATTCTTCAGCACCTATCCTTCTTTATGGTCTAACTCTCAAATCTGTACACGACTAGTGGAAAAAAAAAAAAACATAACCTTGACTATATGGACTTTTTTGGCAAAGTGATTTCTTTGCTTTTTAGTATGCTGTGTAGGTTTGTCATAGCTTTTCTTTCAAGGAGTAAGTGTCTTCTAACTTCATGGCTGTAGTTGCCATAAACAGTGATTTTGGAGCCCAAGAAAGTAAAACTGTTTCTACTTTTTTGCTATCTATTTGCTATGAAGTGATGTGACCAGATGATCTTACTTTTTCAAATGTTCAGTTTTAAGCGAGCTTTTTTATTCCTTTTTTTCATCCTCATCAAAAAGCTCTTTAGTTCCTTTTTTATTTCTGTCATTAGAGTGGTATCATTTGCATATCTGAGGTTGTTGATATTTTTCCTGGAAATCTTGATTCCAAATTGTGCTTAATCCAGCCTGATATTTCACATGATGTACTTTGCATATAAGTTAAATAAACAATATGACAATATACAGCCTTAATGTACCGTTTTCCCAATTTTGAACCAGTTGGTCCATGTATGGTTCCAAATGTTGCTTTTTGACCTGCATACAAGTTTTTCAGGAGGCAGGCCAGGTGATCTGATATGCCCATCTCTTGAAGAATTTCCCACGCCTATTGTGATCCACACAGTCAAAAGCTTTAGTGTAGTCAATGAAGCAGAAGTAGATGTTTTCCTGGAATTCTTTTGCTTTATGATCCAACAAATGTTGGCAATTTGATCTTTGATCCCTCTGCCTTTTCTAAATCCAACTTGAATATCTAGAAGTTCTCAGTTCACATACTGCTGAAGCCTAGCTTGAAGCATTTTGAATATTACCTTGCTGGCATGTGAAATGAATGCAATTGTATGATAGTTTGAACATTCCTTGGTATTGCCCTTCTTTGGGAGTTGTCATATAGAAATGTGAAAAGCACAGTAATTATAATCTCTAATTTGGCAGATTATGAAACTGAAGTATGCAGTGTTAGCAAAGACTCAAAGAGTGACTTAACAAAATTACTCATTAAATACTGAAACTGACACACAGACTCTGGCAGTCCTTTTCCATACCCTATACCTTTCATCTCCACCCTAGAGTGCATTCTTAACTATTAAGATGAGGAATGTGAAAAACAATGAGTTTGGGAGTGGATAAACATGCATGGCATTGTGTAGGGTGATCAGAAATAGGGACATTACAGCAAAATGACACAAATGATCAGCCTAGAGAGGATAAAGGTAAGGGATTCCCGACATAACACAGTATTTCGTGTGTGTGTGTTAGTCTCTCAGTTATGTCCAACTCTTTGCAACCACATGAACTGTAGCCTGCTAGATTCCTCTGTCCATGGGATTCTCCATGCAAAAATACTGGAATGGGTTGCCATTCTCTTCTCCAGGGACCATAGTATAATAGTTTGTTTGATTTCCTCTCCTGTAATATAAAGAAATAGCACTTGATGAAATATATGAAATAACTGTTTACAGGTATTATGTACTACACAGCACACTCAAGTCATCTTTGAGAAAAAGTGAACACTAACTAAAACCTACTTCTCCCTGCCTGGAATCAGTTTTCTAATGGAGATACAGGAGCAGAAGCCCAGGCAGAGGGATCTGAGGAGGAGGAAATAGGCATTTGAAACTAGTGAGATGGCTAGAATTTATGATGCAACCTGTTCCTTAAATGTCTGGTAAAATTCACTAATGAATTCATTTGGATGTGAGACTGTTTCAGGAGTTGTTAGTTATTGATTCAATTTCTATATTAGACATGTGCCTATACAGATCATTCATTTCTTCAACAAGTGTTGGAAGACTGTGTCTTTCAAGGAATTGATTCATCTAGATTTTCAAATTTGTGGGCTAAAGTTCATAATGTTCTTTGGAAAACTTTTAAGGACCATGGAATTTATAGAGATATTTGCTGTTTTATTTCTGATATTAACTGCATTCTCTTAATTTTTTTCATAGTTAGCATTCCTAGAGGCTTATTGATTTTATTAATCTTTCCAAAGAATCAGCTTTTTGGTTTTGTTGATTTTTTTCTGTTGATTTTGTGTTTTCAATTTCATTGATATCTGCCTTAACAATTATTACTTATTTTCTTTTGCTTAGTCTGGATTAATTTGCCCTTCTCTTTCTACTTAGGCTAGATCTGAGTCTATTGACTTTTTATATTTCTCTTTTATTCTTTTATAAATTTTTACTTTAGATTAGAGTATAGTTGATCAATAATGTTGTGTTAGTTCCAGGTGTATAGCAAAGTGATTCAGTTATACATGAATCCACTCTTTTTCAAATTCTTTTCCCATTTCAGTTCAGTTCAGTCACTCAGTCATGTCCGACTCTTTGCAACCTCATGAATTGCAGCACGCCAGGCCTCCCTGTCCATCACCAACTCCCTGAGTTTACCCAAACTCATGTCCATCAAGTCAGTGATACCATCCAGCCATCTCATCCTCTGCTGTCCCCTTCTCCTCCTGCCCCAATCCTTCCCAGCATTAGGGTCTTTTCCAATGAGTCAGCTCTTCGCATGAGGTGGCCAAAGTATTGAGTTTCAGCTTCAACATCAATCCTTCCAATGAACACCCAGGACTGATCTCCTTTAGGATGGATGGGTTGGATCTTGCAGTCTAAAGGACTCTCAAGAATCTTCTCCAATACCACAGTTCAAAAGCATCAATTCTTCATGCTCAACTTTCTTCACTGTCCAACTCTCATATCTATACATGACCACTGGGAAAACCATAGCCTTGACTAGATGCACCTTTGTTGGCAAAGTAATGTTTCTGCTTCTTAATATACTATCTAGGTTGGTCATAACTTTCCTTCCAAGGAGTAAGCATCTTTTAATTTCATGGCTGCAATCACTATCTGCTGTGATTTTGGAGCTCAAAAAAATAAAGTCTGCCACTATTTCCACTGTTTTCACATCTATTTTCCATGAAGTGATGGGACCAGATTTAGGTTGTTACATAATATTGAGCAGAATTCTCTGTGCTATACAGTTTGTCCTTGTAGGTTACCTATTTTAAATATTGGTGAGTCTGTATCAATCCCAAACTCCTAATTTATCCCTCAAACCCGAACTTTCCCCTTTGGTAACCATGTTTGTTTTCTAAGTCTGTGAGTCTTTTTCTATTTTGTAAATAAGGTCATTTGTATCATTTAAGATTTTCATGTAAGCAATATCATATAGTATTTGCCTTTCTCTGATTTATTTCACTCAGTTGACAATGTCTAGTTCCAGCCATGTTGCTGCAGATGACATTCATTCTTTTTTATGGTCGAAGAATATTCTATTGCATATTGGTGAAACATCTTTTTTATCCATTCCTCTGTTTATGGAAATTTAGGTAGCTTCCATATCTTGGCTATCATAAATAGTGCTGCAGTATATATTTAGGTGCATGCATCCTTTCAAACCATATTTTTTCTCTGGATATATGCCCAGGAATGGGATTGTTACCCATATGATAGCTCTATCTTTAGTTTTATAAGCAACATCCATACTGTTATCCAAAGTAGATGTAACAAGTTGCATTCATACTGACAATGTAGTAGGAGTCCCTTTCTCCACATCTTGTCTAGCATTTATTACTTTTACTTTTTAATGATGACCATTCTGACTAATGTGAGGTGATACCTCATTTAATTTTGATTTGCATTTCTCTAATAATTAGTGATATTGAACATCTTTTCATGTACTTATTGGCCATCTGTATGTCGTCTTTGTAGAAATGTCTATTTAGATCTTCTGCCCATTTTTTTAATATTGACCTGCATGAGCTGTGCATATTTTAGAGATTAATCCCTTGTCAGTTATGCTGTTTCCAAATATTTCCTCTCATTCTGAAGGTTATCTTTTCATTTAGTTTATGGTCTTCTTCAGGGTGAAAAGGGCTTCCCTTGTGGCTCAGCTGGTAAAGAATCTGCCTGCAGTGCAGGAAACCTGGGTTTGATCCCTGGATTGGCAAGATCCCTTGCAGAAGGGAAAGGCTGCCCACTCCAGTATTCTGGCCTGGAGGATTCCATGGACTATACAGTCCATGGAGTTGCAAAGAGTCGGACATGACTGAGTGACTTTCACATCATGTTTCAGAGTGAATAATCTTCTGAGTTTAATTAGGTCCCATTTGTTTAGCTTTGTTTTTTATTTCCCTTGCTCTAGGAGATAGATCAAAAATGATATTGCTGTGATATATGTTAGAAGAGTTTTCTGCCTGTTTTCCTGTAAGAGTTTTGTAGTATCCAGTCGTTTAGCTCTTCAATCTAATTTTAGTTTATTTTTGTGTATGATACTAAAAAATATTATAATTCCATTATTTTCATTTTTAGTGTATAGAAATGGAACAGATTTCTGTATATTAATTTTGTAGCCTGCTTCTTTACCAATTTCATTAGTGAGTGCTATTAGTTTTTTGGTGGTGTTGTTGGGATTTTCTAATACTATCATATTATTTGCAAACTAATATATGTGAAATGAAATAATGAGAAGGAAAAATAGTAATCATGAAGCTACATCATAAAAAAAACAAGTTTTCACAAAGATTTAATCTGAGTGGAAACTGGACTTGTAAATTATAAAATATAGATTATAAAGCTAACAATGCCAAATTATCTTTCTTAGTGAATATAAAATTAAATCTTCATCTAATATTTTTTTATAATCATATCACAGGCTGGACATAATAAATGCCCTTTTTGTCTTTTGATCCCACAGAGATGTGTATAATACATTTTTATTATTTGAGTTTTAAAAACCACATCTTGATTATTTGAGGTAGAAAAGATTCAAGGCAGTAATACAAAGATATCAAAGGGTAAACAAACATACAAACATATTCACACATACGTGTATAAGTACCTTTTACTCTAAATCAGATTTAATTTGCCTAACAAAGGGCAAATACTAATTACACTTACTTAAGAATTATAAATTCACTTCTGAGACCTTTGACAGAGAGCAAATGAGCAGGTGGTAAGACAATTATGACAGGTCTATCAAACTAACAATTGGGATGAAATGTTACAAACTCTCTTTAAATTTATCCTAGAATATATGCAAAATAAGACATGTTATTGTTGTGACAACAACGAATAGTTGTTTTTTATTACCAAATGTCTCTTCAAGGTTTCCCTTAACTTTGTACCCTTCACTAGGAAAGCATAATTAAAAGTCAAAAAAAGTTTTTAAATGCTATTATAACAGTCAAAGCCATGAGCATATTCTTCACTGTCTGCTATATACAGTTAAATATAACCATGTTATGCAACTAAAAGAACCTTACCCTAGAGTAGATCTTTTAAAAATGACTAATTTGCATATTTTCTATAAATTAATATTTAAATTAAGACATTTGTTATAAGAGCATTATGCCTTAACAACTCTGAATCAATAAATAAAACATAATTATAATGTGATTAAGGGACTTTCTTTCAGAGTATACAACATATAACTTGAGGTTTATAAGCAACATTCTCTCTGAAGTAATTTTCTCCAGCGGACCCCAGAGAGTCCCCATTTGACAGATGGAAATAATAAGCGAAAGCAGCAAAGAAGAAAGGGTTTCTGTTGTGTATAACATTATTAATAAATGCCCAGCATATGGCAAGAGAATAGATGTATTTTCATAAACTCTGGCCCTCTTCCTGAATATTTCTCTTGATGTCACAAAAGCATTTAGCTGTAGTTAGTGAAATAGTCTATAAAAATGTGAGTACATATAATGCTTCCTACCCTAGAGAAATTATATACCTTTTTTATTTCTAAGTCCTCTGTTTCTCTCTTATTTTGTAAATGTATGTTTGTTAAATCTTCTATATAATGTGTTTATGGAAGCGTTTTATCAAAACTCTCACTCTTATTGCTTTGCCAGTGTTTGGAGCCACCATAGCTAGCAGCCTTCCTATGTATTTTCACCAAGGCCTGGCTTCCTCATCTAAGAACACTCACACATTGTATTCTGTCATGTCTTAATTTTCTTAATATCACATTAATCCTTCTGTCAAGTAGCTGAGAAGCTGATCTGAGGACAGTAAGAATTTGAATGAAAAGGGTAGAGTTTCAAAAACTATGTCCTTTGCAGGATAGTTGTATTTTGGTAAAAGAGTGTCATGCTGGCACTTGCAAATCTCTTGAAGATCATTGAAGAGATCAAGAGCACTGGCTCTGAAAACGGTAAGGCCAAAGGGTATCTGGTAGAGCATTTGGGTCTGTATTTATACATCCATTTCAGGAAAAGAAATTTGACCCAGAGAACATATGAAGATATGCCAATGATCAATATCAATCTGTAAAGGGGAAAACACTTTTAAAAGGAAATATTTTTCACAAATTTGTTCAACTATGCATAGTTTTTCTGTTTGTACTGTGCAAGCTGGTATCAGTAGATTTTAAAGCCTAATATATAAGAAAATGTGTAGTTAGCAAGGTAGATAGATGCATCCATTACAAACACCATAGTTAAAACTGTTTCATGCCTAAATATTTTTCAAAATTATGTGAAAAAATTGAGATTTTTGTATTTGACTTTAATATACCTAGTTAAAGGTATCAAAAACAATGTTTTAAGGTGATGTGAAATCCTTTCTTCATACTTAGAGAATGCAAACCCCAGTTATCATAATAGAGGTCATCATAGACAAAAAGCTGTTTCTGAGCATCATGTTTCATCTTCACCAATTCCTTTTTTCTCTTCTTTCTTTGGTTTTCACTTTTAGAGTTAATTTTTTTTGCTGTTGTTGTTATCAAATGCAAGTCTATTTTACTCCAGAAAAATCATGTTTCCTTTTATTGTATCTTTGATTCTTAAAGAGACAGATACGTTACCTTGATAATATTCCTTATTGAGAATTTGTCTAAGTATGTCCCCATTGTGCTATTTGTTCCTTTATCTCTCTCTCTCTATCTATATCTTTCTATAATATATATAACTTTAATTGAAGGAAATTGCTTTACAATATTGTGTTGATTTCTGCCATATATCAACATGAATCAACCATAGGTATACGTATGTCCCCCCTCTGTTTAACCTCCCTCCCACCTCCCACCCCATCCAACCTCTGTAGGCTGTAGGCTGTCACAGAGCCCTGGTTTGAGTTCCCTGAGTCATACAGCAAATCATTGGCAATCTATCTAACATATGGTAGTATATATGTTTCCATGCTACTCTCTCCATTCTTCCTACCTTCTCTCCACCCTGAACACTATGCCCTTTATCTGTGTATTTTTTAATATAAAGTTAGATATAAAAGACAGTGTCACAGTTTCAAAGTAGAAATTAAAAACTAAAAATCAGAAGTCACAAAAATCTATCTAGGTATGTTTCATAGACTAATTAAAGCTATTAAGATATCTTTTTTTCCCTAAAACTGGAAGGACTCTCTTCCTTTTCACTACATAAAACAAAATATATTTTGTCCTATGGTTGAAAACAATTCAAGTAAGATTCACTTTAAGTTTACTGGGGTAATAAAGACACTCAGAGCCTAAATAAGATTTGCATTTCTGAAATTTGAAATATATATTTTTAGGAAAGGCTTTTTATTTCATTGATCTAGTCATTCTTTTTAGAGTGAATTCTCAGGCCTTCATTTTAAACTTAGCTTTCCTGTAAAATTCCTTACACTTGAATTGACATTACCAAGATGGTAATACATACTGATTTTGACCTTTCTCTTGCTTCCAAGAACAAGGAACAACTTTCTATGATCAAGACACCACTGAGAGAATCCCAGAACATAAGGATGAGACTGACATACCACCTCGTGCCCCATAGAGACCAAGAAAGACTGGAAGAAGTAGCTGTTGCTTGCTGATCATATTTCTCCTCCCCAGGTCCATGCAGTCTGAGCTGAGAGGTCTCCTCTGAGCCTAGAATTTCTTCAGTGGGGGAAGAGAGCCCAGTGGGAACATCCAGTTCCACCAGTGCTGTGGTTTCTTCTCAGGAGCCCTCACTCCAGTCTCCCTTCATAGGGATTATGGAGGAATCTGCAGGGCTAGAACACTGGAAATATGATTGTGATGGAACAGTGGGAGAGACTTGGAACAGCCAGCACTTGGATCTTGGCAGAACAAGTTCCTACCTGCAGCACTCTAACAGTCCCAACCAGTGGTTTTCTCATCTGCAAGATCAAGGTGACGACGTGCTCTAGCCAGGGAACTGAGCAGGATTCAGGTCTGTTTTAAATAAATTGCCTTTTCAGCCTTATACGCTGGTCTGTCCTCACCCAGCCTGATCATAGCCTGGCACATAGCTCAGTGTAGCTCCTGGTCTTGTCTGAACAGAAAAGCAGGTAACAACACCTGGAAGCTGCATATCCCAGGAATGCTCTAGCAGAAGGGAACTTACAGAACTGATCACGCACAGAGCAAAGTAAGTTGCACTGTTTGGCTATGGAACGAGGGAGGTGGTCAGCTTGAGTCGAGACCTCAAAGAGCTGTTGGAGATGCAGAGGATTCCACTGCCCCATTAAGACAAGGGAGCTAATTCCTAACTCCTCTCACAGCTGAGTATAGCTCTGAGTCCTGCCCAACCTGAAGACCTGGCCACAATACCTGAAAATCCATGTAGCCAAGCAACACTTGAGAAGAGAAGTCCTGTAAGCAGAGCTGATGGACTTCACAGCAAAGTCAGTGACCATGTTTGGGCAGGGACCTTCAGGCATGCATTGTCGTTGCTCAGTCACTAAGTTGTGTCCAACTCTTTGCAACTCCATAGACTGAAGCATGCCAGGCTTCCCTGTCCTTCATGGGTTAGTGTGAGTCAAGACCACAGACGAACAGCCTTGCCTGGCTTGGAACTAGTTCTTTGGCCATGCAGAGGCATAAAAACCTATTCATAATCCTACAAACTCACCCAATAACCATTACTACAAATATCTGGTACTAGATAAATAGTATAAAAATACATGAATACACCTCAGTACCTAAAATGTAAGGGGGAGGAAAGGTAGCAGTATAAAGTTAGCAATGCTCTCAAAGTTTAGAGTTTAAAATAGGATGTAATAATTTAACACATTATTGAACAGAGATGTATTAATATGTCTTTTGTTACCCAAATGTTATTTACTGGAGACATTTCAATATTCAATTACAAAACAAATCACCTACCGCCTGCATTATTTTCTGCAAAACTCCTCCAGTCAATAATGTTTGAAGAGGGAAGTTTATTGCAATCAATGCTTTGTTGTTACTGTTGAGTCACCAAGTTGCATCTGATTCTTTGTGACCACATGCATGGTAGCACGCTAGGCTCCATGGGTTTATCCAGGCAAGAATACTGGAGTGGGCTGCCATTTCCATCTTTAGCAATAAATGCTTACATTACATTAAGAGATATGAAAGATCCTAAAAATAACCTAATTCTATGGTTAAAAAAAATCTGGAAAATAGAAAATAATGATTGAGAACAAAGTGAGCAGAAGGAAGGAAGTAATAAAGATTAAACAA
This sequence comes from Antilocapra americana, assembly GCA_007570785.1. Lineage (NCBI taxonomy): Eukaryota > Metazoa > Chordata > Mammalia > Artiodactyla > Antilocapridae > Antilocapra > Antilocapra americana. Next base: position 9,532,183 of record ML662441.1, read on the forward strand.
AAATAAATGAAATAAAAAACAGAAAAACAATAGAAAAGAGATGAATAAAACTAAGAGTTGGTTTCTTGAAGAGATACAAATTTGACAAAAATTTTGCTAGACTTCTCAAGGAAAAAGAGATTATCTAAATCAGCAAAGTTATAAATGAAAAAGGAGACATTACGACTGGTACCACAAAATGACAAAGACTCACAAGACGCTACTGTGAAAAACTATATGACAGCAGACTAGAGTAACGAGGATACATGTAAAAATTCTTAAAAAACGTACAGCTTATTCACAACGTATCAGAGAAAAAGAAAAGGAAAGCATTAATAGACTGATTATCAGTAAGGAGAGTGAATCAGTAATCAGAAACCTATCCACAAAGAAAAGTCAAAAACCACATGGTTCCCCAAACATTTAAGGAGGTACTAATGTCAATACTTCTCAAACTGTTCTAAAATTTGAAAAGGAGGGTACATTCCTAAACTCATTTAAAGGCTAGTAATATCCTGATAAACCAGAAAAGAATATAAAAAATATTAATATTACAGATCAGAAAAACTGATCTGTATATTTTGAAACATCTTTGTATACCAGGTATCTATCCCACTTAATCATGGTGAATGATCTCCTTAGTGTGCTGCTGAATTCAATTTGTTAGTATTTAATTGAGCATTTTTGTATTTATAACCTGGGGTACAAAGATGTTTCAAAACATACAAATCAATTATTGTGACCCATACTTTTAATACAATGGAAGAAAATCTTCCATACTATTAACACAATGGAAGAAATTGTGTCAATCAAATGAATTAACACAGTAAAATCATTTGAAAAAATTTAATATCTATTCAATAATAATCAGTTGAGTTCAGTCACTCAGTCATGTCTAACTCTTTGCGACCCCATGAACTAGAGCATGCCAGGCCTCTCTGTCCATAACCAACTACCAGAGTTTACCCAAACTCATGTCCATTGAGTCGGTGATGCTATCCAACCATATCACCCTCTCTCATACCCTTCTCCTCTTGCCTTCAATCTTTCCCAGCATCGGGGTCTTTTCCAATGAGTTGACTCTTGACATCAGGTAGCCAAATATTGGAGTTTCAGCTTAAACATCAGTCCTTCCAATGAATATTCAGGACTGATTTCCTTTAGGATGGACTGGCTGGATCTCCTTGCAGTCCAAGGAACTCTCAAGAGTCTTCTCCAACACCACAGTTCAAAAGCATCAGCTCTTCAGTGCTCAGCTTTCTTTATAGTCCAACTTTCACATCCATACATGACTACTAGTAAAACCATAGCCTTGACTAAATGGATCTTTGTGGGCAAAGTAATGTCTCTGCTTTTTAATATGCTGTCTAGGTGTCATAGCTTTTATTCCAAGGAGCAAGCATCTTTTAATTTAATGACTGCAGGCAACATCTGCAGTGATTTTGGAGCCCCCCAAAATAAAGTGTTTCACCATTTCCACTGTTTCCCCATCTATTTGCCGTAAAGTGATAGGACCAGATGCCGTGATCTTGGTTTTTTGGATGTTTAGTTTTAAGTCAGTTTTTTGAAGTCTCCTCTTTCACTTTCATCAAGAGGCTCTTTAGTTCTTCTTCATTTTCTGCCATAAGGGTGGTGTCATCTGCATATCTGAGGTTATTGGTATTTCTCCTGGCAATTTTGATTCCAGCTTGTGCTTCACCCAGCCCAGAATTTCTCATGATATACTCTGCATGTGAGTTAAATAAGCAGGGTGACCATATACGGCATTGACATACTCCTTTTCCTATTTGGAACCCGTCTGTTGTTCCATGTCCAGACCTAACTGTTGCTTCCTGATCTGCATATAGATTTTTCAAGAGGCAGGTCCTTGGCAAATTATGCATAGATGAAATCCATTTCAGTATAACAAAGGCCACATACAGCAAGCCTACCACTAATGTTATACTCAATGGTGAAAGGCTGAAAGCTTTTCCTCTAAGATCAAGAACTACACAAATGGTGCCCACTCTCACAAAACCTAATTAATATAGTAATCAAAGCCCCTGCAAGAGGTAGCAGTCAATAAAGAGAGATAAAAGACATCAGAATTAGTAAGGAAGAAGTAAAATTGTCTCTATTTGCAGATGACGATTTTATATGTATAAAATCCTAATGCCTTCACCAGAAAAAAACTGTTGATCTAATCAACAAATTTGGTAAAGATTCAAGACACAAAGTTAATATATGAATTTAGTAGTTTTTCTGTACACCAACAAATTATCTCAAAAAAGTAGTAATGTTCCCATTTACAGTAGCATAAAAACAGTAAAATACTAACAAAAAATTAAGATGAAATAACTCTATACTGAATACTACAAGACATGATGAAAATAACTGAAAAAGACAGAGATATGTGTAATAGTATCCAATGTTTAGTGTTGGAAAATTAATAAGATACTGATGAAAAAAGATGGACACAGATGAAAAGATATACCATGTTCTTAGACAGGAAGAATCATTATTATCAAAATGACCATACTACCCAAAGCAATCTATAAATTTAATGCAATCTCTATTTGCAAATGGCATTTTCACGCATCTAGAACAAAAAAAGTCTTAAAGTTTATATGGAAACGCTGAAGACCCCAAATAACCATAGCAATCTTGAGAAAAAAACAGAAAAAGCTGGAGGAATCAGGCTCTCTCACTTCAGTATATACTATACACAGCAGTCATCAAACAGTATGTGGATATATATATGCTTATAATTGAATTACTTTACTGTTCATCTGAAACTAATAAAACCTTGTAAATCAATTATACTCCAATATAAATTTTTAAAAATTTCAGTGAAAAACATACCCCTAAGTATTTAAACAAAATGACACATGACTTACAGGTGAAATAAAATTAAAGATTCTTCAGACCTTTTGACAGAAACTCTTTAACCTCAAAACAAATGGAGTAATATGTTTAAGATATTCAAGGAAATGAAATGTAAATCAATGAATTTTCAAGTAGCAGAAGTATCTTCAGGTAGAAGGCAGAAGTAAATGGTTATCAAAGTGACAGTCTTCAAGGAATATTTTTACCATGATCTTATCAGGATCAAATTTAGCAAACACAATTACTGAAGAAACATCTACATAAGAACTGGTGATGACCTTTACACTGTTTCTCATAGAACTGGAATTGTAAGAGGATTAAAATAAATTGTAATATGCAGTATCAATATGATTTGATAACAGTTATATTACAAATTAATAGAATGGGCATATATTAGGAAAAATAATGCAAAATTTGTTTAAACTGTTCAATAATCGCGTTTTATGGTGGTGGACCTATATTGCTATTCTCAGACTGTTATATGTATAAAGCAGTATAGGATGATATAAAGCAAATGGATACTGAATATTCTAATTCTTCTGTACTTGTGAACCAGAACTCCTAGGATGGAAGACAGGAAATATTACTGTTATATAGAAGACATGAAGTAAAAGCGCTCTAGTTTTGAATCAGCATAAAGAGAAAGAATCACAATATTGGCAGAGATGGACAAATGAGGTCGCAAAAGTCCTTTAAGCCTCAGTATAGACTGGCTTTAAGTACATAAAAAAACATACTCTGTTTCATTGATATCAAACATCCAGAAATTTTTTTTACACCAGTGTACATTAAAGTGTTAATTCAATAGGTTTAAGGTATTTAAATCCTGTGCATCTCCCCCCAGAAACACTGGGCTTGGCACTCCTAAAAGATAACCTGTAAGCCCTTTGAATATCTGCCTGATAATAGTATGTGGGGCCTTGAGCCATGGCCATAGTTTGTAATCAATGTAATTTGGTATGGACTTTCCCTTAAAAACTTAAAACTAGAGCTACTGTATGATTCAGCAATTCCATTCCTGGGCATGTACTCAGAAAAAAAACGAAAAATCATTCAAAAAAGATACACGCATTCAAGTGTTCATAACAGCATTATTTACAATAGCCAAGACATGGAAGCAACCTAAGTGTCCATCAATAGATGAATGGATAGAGAAGATATGGTACAAGTATACCATGGACTATTGCTCAGCCATAAAAAGTAACGAAATAATACTATTTTCAGCAACAGGAATGAACCTAGAGGTTATCATACAGTTAAGCCAGAGGAAGATAAATATTATATGATATCACTTATGTGTGTAATCTAAAAAATGATACAAATGAATCTATTCACAAAACAATGTGATTTATTGTAGAGGCCTTTAGCAACATCAGTTTGACCACAGGAGGATCCTGAGACTAATTGTATTTTTGCTCTCTGCTTATGTGATGAACTCTTCATAAAAATCATGGACACAAGGCTTGGGTGAGCTTTCCTAATTGGCAGTATACCTAACATGCTATTATACATCGTTACTTGGAAGATTATCTTTGTCCATACAAACTCCACAAGGAGGTGGCAACTAGAAACTTTTGTCCAGTCTGTCTAGACTTTTTCCCAAGTAGATTTTCTAGACTTTGTTTCTAGACTTTTACCATTGCTGATTTTAACTTTTATCATTTCATTGTAGTAAATTGTGATCATGAGTATAATAGATTTTCTGAGGTTTCTGTGGATCCCTCTCGTGAATCATCAGCCTTGAGGGAGATCTTAAGGATCCCTGACACATAGGGAAAATGAGAGGGGATTTTGTTTTTTGGATTTATCTTTACAAAGAAAGCAGAAAGTGAAGACGGGGACCCCTACCACCTACCTACCTGCATCTGCCATCCTCATTCTTTCCCTTTAATGAAAAAATGAACATAAAATAACAAAATATAATCAACCTAAAACTAATAATAAAATTTAAACATGCTACAAACTCCTACTAAGTATGCCATATTTTAGATACTCAACATTCATAAAACTAAGATCATGGCATCCAGTCCCATCACTTCATGGCAGATAGACGGGGAAACAGTTGAAACAGTGGCTGACTTTATTTTTTTTTTTTTTTTGTCTCCAAAATCACTGCAGTTGGTGACTGCATCAATGAAATTAAAAGAAGCTTACTCTTTGGAAGGAAAGTTATGACCAACTTTGAAAGCATATTAAAAAGCAGAGACATTACTTTGCCAACAAAGGTCTGTCTCCTCAGTGCTGTGGTTTTTGCAGTAATCATATATGGATGTGAGAGTTGAACTGTAAAGAAAGCTGAGCCCCGAAGAATTGATGCTTTTGAACTGTGGTGTTGGAGAAGACTCTTGAGACTCCCTTGGACTGCAAGCAGATCCAACCAGTCCATCCTAATGAAGATCGTTCCTGAGAGTTCATTGGAAGGACCGATGTTGAAGCTGAAACTCTAAAACTTTGGCCACCTGATGTGAAGAAATGACTCTTTTGAAAAGACCCTGATTCTGGGAAAGATTGAAGGCAGGAGGAGAAGGGGATGACAGAGGATGAGATGGTTGTATGTCATCACCGACTCAATGGAGATGAGTTTGAGTAGGCTCTGGAAGTTGGTGATGGACAAGGAGGCCTGGAGTGCTGTGGTCCATGGGGTCGTGAAGAGTTGGACACGAATGAACAACTGAACTGAACTGAGCTCAAGGTATATACTGCTATATTAAAAACGGATAACCAAGAAGTCTACTGTTATAGCCCAGGGAACTCTGTTTTGTGGCAGCCTGGTTGGGTGGGAATTTGGGGGAGAATGGATACATGTATATGTATTACTGAATGCCTTTGCTGCTTACTTGAAACTATTACAACATTGTTAATCAGCTATTCTCCAATACAAAACTTTTTTTAAAAGTTATATTCTCTCTCTCTTTGCTGTTTGGTAAAAGAGTGTGTCCATAGATGATCCTGATTTTGCTATATGGGCATGTCATCACCCACCATAAACCCTCTTAAAATAAGTCTTCTTAACTATCTTGGGCACTGGTATATTCCTGTTTTGGCTTGTACAAATCTAAAATTTGGCTTTGGGCCCAGACCAAGCAAAGTTAAAAATGGTGTGAAGTATGAAAAATGTACCATAGTGTAACTTCACCTTTTCCCTTCCCTCATACCACCTCCTGATCCCATAAACTTTACCGATAGAATCTGTACCCTTTATTTTTATACTCAATTTCTTTACAAATACTTTTAACCTACTAAGCCAATCCTAAAAACCTCTTCCACCAACAGTTTTAAGTATCGTGTGTCTCAAATATTCATTCTAGTGTTTTTGAATATTCTAAGTGTGATAGTAATAGTTTCCTTGACTTCTGTACAGCAAAGTGTGTACCATGACCAGAAGAAATGTATCTAGATGGCCTGGATAGCAGTTATGGAGACTTTTCTGTTTCAGACCTTTAAGTGTATTCTCTGAAGATATATGTTATACAAAAATCAATCCTTAATAGAACAGAACAATTACTATTAGCATCCAGTTGGAGATAGAGAACCCAAAGATTTCCAAGAAACATCCAAAGTAACAGTCACCTGCTCTGAATGTCCCTTATCCTTGAGAAATCCAAGGAATTTCCAATGACTTTCTTTCTGATTGACATTGGGTGTAGCTTTAAAAAATCATATTAGCTATTTCACTAGGGGCAGGTGACAGTTTTCTCTCCTTGCACAAATTGCGTAACCTCATTTCATGAAGCCAGTTTGCTAGCACTAGAGATCTAAGTATTTGTCTTAACATTCCAATTGCTTTTGAGCTGACAACTGAGTTTTTTCAGTGGGCTTCATATAATTCACCCTACTACTTCTTCAAAATCCTCAGACTTTTTGATAATTGTCCCCCAAAGAAGAGTTTTATTGTGCAATTGTATAGGGTCTATTTGCCTAACCATCCAGCAAAGCTATTGACTAAACCCTAAGAGTGTTTGATTATCCATGCATTTCCCTAGTGGCAGGAACCTAACTATTTTTCCACTGATAAATAGTTCAACTTCTCTGACAAATCAGGCTTGCTTTTACCTTCTTTCATCAAGGTTTTATCATCTGCTAGGAATATTGATGCTGATTTTTCTTATAAATGGCCCTCGATCCATAGACTCTCATAAGTAAACCAAGCAGCCTATACAGTCCTTAACAGCAGTGACACATGGGTTGACCACACAGCAGTGGGAATGGGGAGGGACACAGTGGGCTTCATCACCAATTCCATAGGAAATAAAGCAACCTGCTTATGTATGTAGTGGACTTTCCCTGAATTCCTTCCTACCACACAGCATGCTGTTAGGTAACAGTCATGTGACATGCTTCCTATGGAATGTCTGACATCACCAAAATATGTTCAATATAACAGGTCTGAGAATTGAGTCCCTTCAGCTGTAGCATTGATCTCTGACAATGTCAACTAATATTTCAAGGTAAGTATAATGTATATATTCACATTTTCAATTAATAGAGAAATTAAGTGACCTGTACAAATCATCCAGTCAAGATGGCACACACTGCAGTCAAACCTAGGCCTCTGTCTATGGCATTGGGTATATTAATCTGTATTGTACATAGCTAAATTTCTCTAAATGTTCTATATTTTTGGCAATGTTATACGTATACCTATAGTAACTACAATGTTTCATAATAGTATTTGCCCAGCTTATTATTCCACTATTTCATTCTTTCATTGACATTGGAAAGATAAATTTCAACCAAGATAGCACTGAAAATCATAATTCAGAATTACTGGGGCCCAAAATAATATGTGTAAACATCCCACATATAGAATGGAAACTAGTATTCTATTACCCTAAATTAACTATGTGATAAATAATAATGTTGTTGATAATATACTCTGTATGTTAGATAATAGAAATATCCTTTGCAACCCCCATGGACTCCAACCCTCCAGAAAAGCAAATCAAAACTAAACTAAGGTACCACCTCATACTGGTCAAAATGGCCATTATTAAAATGTCTCCAAATAATAAAAGGTAGAGAGCATATGAAGAAAAGGGAACCCTCTTATATGGTCAATGGGAATGTAAATTGTTGCAATCATTGTGGATAACAGCATGGAGAGTCATCAAAAAGCTAAAAGTAGAGTTGTCACATGATCCAATAATCCCATTCCTGGGCATGCTGTTGCTAAGTCGCTTCAGTTGTGTCTGACTCTGTGTGACCCCATAGACGGCAGCCCACTGGGCTCTCTCATTCCAGGGATTCTCCAGGCAAAAACACTGGAGTGGATTGCCATTTCCTTCTCCAATACATGAAAGTGAAAAGTGAAAGTAAACTCGCTCAGTGGTGTCCAACTCTTAGCGACCCCATGGACTGCAGCCTACCAGGCTCCCCCTTCCATGGAATTTTCCAGGCAACAGTACTGGAGTGGGTTGCCATTGCCTTCTCTGACTCCTGGGCATACATCCAGACAAAACTCGTTTGCAAAGATACATGCACCCTAATGTTCACTGTAGCACTATTTACAACAGTCAGGACAAGGAAGCAACCTAAATGTCCAATCCCTTGCATTCCTATACACTAACAATGAGAAAACAGAAAGAGAAATTAAGGAAACAATTCAATTCATCATCGAAACAAAAAGAATAAAGTACTTAGGAATATATCTGCCTAAAGAAACAAAAGATCTATATATAGAAAACTATAAAACACTGATGAAAGAAATCAAAGAGGACACAAATAGATGGAGAAATATACCATGTTCATGGATCAGAAGAATCAATATAGTGAAAATGAGTATACTACACAGAGGAGTCTATGGATTCAATGCAATTCCTATCAAGCTACCAGCGATCTTTTTCAGAGAGCTAGAACAATAATTTCACAATTTGTATGGAAATACAAAAAACTTCAAATAGCCAAAGCAATCTTGAAAAAGAAGAATGGAACTGGAAGAATCAACCTGGCTGACTTTAGGCTGTACTACAAAGTCACAGTCATCAAGACAATATGGTACTGACATAAAGACAGAAATATAATATTTTGTTCAATGGAACAAAATAGAAAGCCCAAAGATAAATCCGTGCACCTATGGACACATTATCTTTGACAAAGGAGGCAAGAATATACAATGGAGAAAAGACAATCTCTTGAACAAGTGGTGCTGGGAAAACTGGACAGCCACTTGTAAAAGAATGAAACTAGAACACTTTCTAACACCATACACAAAAATATACTCAAAATGGATCTAAACATAAGGCCAGAAACTATAAAACTCCTAGAGGAAAACATATGCAAAACACTCTCCGACATAAGCCAAAGAAAGATCCTCTATGACCCACCTCCCAAAATATTGGAAATAAAAGCACAAATAAACAAATTGGACCTAATTAAAATTAAAAGCTTCTGCACAACAAAGGAAACTAAAAACAAGGTGAAAAGGCAGCCTTCAGAATGGGAGAAAATAATAGCAAACAAGGCAATGGACAAACAATTCATCTCAAAAATATACAAGCAGCACCTGCAGCTCAATTCCAGAAAAATAAATGACCCAATTAAAAAGTGGGCCAAAGAACTAAATAGACATTTCTCTAAAGAAGACATACAAATGGCTAACAAACACATGAAAAGATGCTCAACATCACTCGTTATCAGAGAAATGTAAATCAAAACCACAATGAGGTATCATTTCACACCAGTCAGAATGGGTGCTATCCAAAAGTCTACAAGCAATAAATGCTGGAGAGGATGTGGAGAAAAGGGAACCCTTTTACACTGTTGGTGGCAACGCAAACTAGTACAGCCACTATGGAGAAGAGTGTGGAGATTCCTTGAAAAACTGGAAACAACTGCCATATGACCCAGCAATCCCACTGCTGGGTATAAACATTGAGGAAACCAGAATTGAAAGAGACACCTGTTCCCTAGTGCTCATCGCAGCACTGTTCACAATAGCCAGGACACGGAAGCAACCTGGATGTCCATCAGCAGACGAATGGATAAGGAAGCTGTGGTACATATACACCGTGGAATATTACTCAGCATTAAAAGGAATGCATTTGAATCAGTTCTAATGAGGTGGATGAAACTGGAGCCTATTATACAGAGTGAAGTAAGCCAGAAGGAAAAAAACTATACAGTATACTAATGCATATATATGGAATTTAGAAAGATGGTAATGATAACTCTGTATGCAAGACAACAAAAGATGCAGATATATAGAACAGTCTTTTGGACTCTAAGGGAGAGGATGAGGGTGGGATGATATGGGAGAACGGCATTGTAACATGTAAATTATCATATGTGAAATGAATCACCAGCCCAGGTTTGATGCATGATACAGGGTGCTCAAGGCTGGTGCAAGACCCAGAGGGATGGAATAGGGAGGGAGGTGGAAAGGGGCTTCTGGAAGGGGAACACATGTATACCCATGGCGGATTCGTGTCAGTGTATGGCAAAACCAACACAATATTGTAAAGAAAAACAAAGTCTTTGTTGAATTTGTTACAATAAAAAAAACAAAAAATAAAGAAAATAATACAGAAGGATAGATAAAGAAAATGTGGCATATGCTGCTGCTGCTCTAAGTTGCTTCAGTCCTGTCCAACTCTGTATGACCCCATAGATGGCACCCTACCAGGCTCCACCAGCCCTGGGATTCTCCAGGCAAGAACACTGGAGTAGGTTGCCATTTCTTTCTCCAATGCTTGAAAGTGAAAAGTGAAAGTAAAGTTGCTCAGTCATGTCCGACTCTTCACAATTGCATGGAACGCAGCCTACTAGGCTCCTCTGTCCATGGGATTATCCAGGCAAGAGTACTGGAGTTGGGTATCATTGCCTTCTCCAGATGTGGGATATACATACAAACAAAAACGCATATAACATACAATGGAATATTACTCAGCCATAAAAAAGAACAAAATAATGCCATTTACAGCTACATGCATGGACCTAGAGATTATCATACTAAGTGAAGGAAGTCAGAAAGAGAAAGAATAATATCATATGATATCACTTATATGTGGACTCTAAAATATATCACAGACAAATGTCTATTCAAAACAGAGTCAGAGGCACAGGGAATAGACTTGTGGTTGTCAAGGTAGGTGCCAGAGAGAGAAAATTGGAAATTTGTGACTAGCAGATGCAAACACTGACATATACAGGATGGATAAACAATAAGATCCTACTGTATAGCACAGGGAACTAAATTCAGTATCATGGGATAAACCATAGTGTAAAAGAATGAGGGAAAGAATATATACATGTCAACTGAATCACTCTGCTGTACACGAGACACTAACACAACATTGTCAATCAAGTATATCTCAATGAAACACTTAATTGTAGGCTAACACAACAGAAATTTGCTTCTCAACCACATAAATTCAAAAATATATGTTCATGATCTGTGGCAGGAAAGGGAAAAAGTAGTGGATGTGGTGGTGACAGGCCTTCAAGAGCAAGGCCTGACAGAGTTCCTGACATCTGCAGCATGTGGCTTTCAGGGTTGTACATTGCCACACAGCCAACAGAACCAAGAAAAGTGGAAAAATTATATTTTCATCTTCATTGCTTTTGCTGGGGATACAGGCATTCCTTATGTTCATGTTTTGTTGCTCAAAAATGTTAATATAGGTCAGGTTGCCAGTTCTGAACAGTGACTACATTGTGGAAAGTGGCGCAATTTGTTTTTGTATCAGTAACTGTGCCTACCATAAATACAATGCCAGTATATGGGGGAAACTTTGGGTGAGAATGTGGTTGACTCTTTAAGCAAATGAATTACCCATTACAGGAGGTGTTTGAAGAGGTTTATAACTGATGTGTACTTGTTTAGTTAGGTACAAGTCATAAACAAAGAGAAACTGGCAGGATTAGGGATTTAGCAAAACAGAAGTGTTACAAATCATCTACTCCAGCCCTTAAAACTAGCTTATGGTGTCATAAAAATACAACAGTAGTATTCATAAATTCCTTTTTGTGGAACAAATATAGCAATGGTACCCAAGAGAAGAGGTTTTATAGCCCTGGGAGGTCCTTGTTATTCTCCACATTGATCTTCAGTTGCTGCCTGCCTGGAATACGCGAGGAAAGAAGCTGATGCAAGTGCCAAAGCAAAAGACAAGCAAGGTGCCTAGTGCTTCCTAGGACATAGGAAGATATATGTGGTTACAGAAAAATTTAAGATGGTCCCAGATCAGTAATATAAATAACAGAATAAAAGAGACAATCTTCTGTTTCTATAAAAAAGACTGAAACTATAGATTGCAACTAATTTGTGGAGTAGTAATGCACAAGGTATGCTTCAGATTTAAAATCTTGGATTACTTATTTGGATGAAATTAAATTCATATATCATTCTAATAAGTATCTCCCAGCAGATTGTGAACTTTGGAAATGTCAGCTAAAATACTGATATTGCTGAAATTTTTATATTGCTGTAGTGTTAGTGCATCTACAAACAAAATGTTCTAGTTGTCTACTTACAGTATTTTCTAATGATAATAAGGATTCATGGTCAACTATTTTATGGCTTTGGAAACGTCTTGTAAAGGCATACCAAGTCAGATGAATCTGCCAAAATTTTTTTTTCACGTGTTGACTTAAATTAAAAATCATTAAAAATTAAAAATTTTTATAAATGGTTCTTGGAAGCAGCACATATACTTCTAAAATCCTTCTGATACCAGTATGCCTCTATATAAAAATAAATTATAAAATGAACATTTATGTGTAAGGTATGAGTTTAATTGGATTTTTATACAAGGAATTGGGTTAAACTGAATTATTTCTAATGGATTCTTAAATTCATAAAAATAAATATCTGAGTCTCTGTTTCCTATTTCTTCATTACCAAACAATCAAAAACGTATAGCTTAAAAAATCAACTTATTATCTTATATTGGCAGAAGTCAGAAGCCCCAAGTCAATCTCAATAGGCTAAAACCTATGTATCAGCGAGATTTATTCTGAAATTTTAGGAGAGAATCCATTTGGCTGCCTTTGCCAGCTTCTCTAGAGGTCGCTGCATGCCTGGTTTATGGCCTCTCCTTCCATCCTCAAGATAAGAACCTAATAATGTTATGACTCCTCCACTGATTCTGCTTCCACTGTCTTGTTGTCTTCTCTGATTCTGATCTATTGCTTTCCTCTAATAAGGATCCTTGAGCCCACATGATAATCCAAGGTAATCCCCATGTGTCACAAATTCTTAATTTAACTACATACGAAGGAATGATTCACAGATTAAGGGAATTAAGACAAGAACTTTGGCAGAAGGTGGGGTGCATTATGCAGCCTACCACAATATGTTTGAGGCAGCGTGTAAGAATGGTTTCGAAAATATGAAGTTAAATAGCTTACTATCATGATATAAATGTGTGTGTTAAGTTGTTTCAGTCGTGTGCAACTATTTGTGACCCTATGGACTGTAGACTGCCAGGCTCCGCTGTCCATGGGAATTTCCAGATCAGAAAATGGGAGTGGACTGTCATTTTCTTCACCAGGGGATCTTCCCAACCCAGGGATCAGACCTATGTTTCTTATGAATCTCCTGCATTGGCAGGAAGGTTCTTTACCATGGGTGCCACCTGGGAAACCCATGATATGAATACTCCAGTTAAAAGTTCCCTTTGCCCTCAATGTTCACTATTCCTGAAAAATGAGAACTAAGAAACTCATGAAGTCTTCATTTTTCCACATACATGTGCAGTTTATACAGTGCTTATTGTCCTTGCTTTTATTATACATTAATATTTTTAGCAACCCTTCATGGGATCACAGTCTTGTCATAACTCAATGAAGCTGTAAGCCATGCCATGCAGGGTCAATTAAGACAGACAGGTCATAGTAGAAAGTTCTGGCAAAACGTGGTCCACTGAAGGAGGGAATGGCCACTCCAATAGTCTTGATGTGAGAACACCATGAACAATACGAAAAGACAAAAACATATGACACCAAAAAATGAGCCCCCCATGTTGAAAGATGTCCTATATGCAACTAGTGAAGAGCGGAAGGTAATTACTAACAGCTCCTTAAAGAAGGAAGTAGCTGAGCCAAAGTGAAAATGATGCTCAATTGTGGATCTGCCTGGTGGTGAAATTTAAGTCCAATGCTATAGAGAATAATATTGAATATGAACACGGAATGTTAGGTTCATGAATGAAGGTAAATTGGATATGGTCAAGCAAGAGATAGCAACAATGAATGTTGACATCTTAGGAATCAGTGAACTAATATGGACAGGAATGGGTGATTTTAATTCAGATGACAATTATGTCTACTAGTGTGGGCAAGAATCCCTTAGAAGAAATGAAGTCACCTTCAGTCAACAACAGAGTCCAAAATGCAGTACTTGAATGCAATCTCAAAAATGACAGAATGATCATAATTCATTTCCAAGGCAAATCATTCAACATCACAGTAATAGTACAATTGGAAAGACTATATCTGGTCAAGAAAAATGAAGATATGAAGAGAACATTTCATGCAAGGATGGACATGATAAAGGACAGAAACAGAAAGAACCTAACAGAAGCAGAAGATACTAAGAAAAAAATGGCAAGAATATACAGAAGGGTTATACAAAAGAGGTCTTAATGACCTGGATAAACACAATGGTATGGTCATTCACTAAGAGTCAGACATCCTGGAGTATGAAATCAAGTGGGTCTCCGGAAGCATTAATATAAACAAAGCTAGTGGAGATGATGGAATTTTGGAAGAGCTATTTCAAATCATAAAAATGATGTTGTTAAAGTGTTGCACTCAATATGTCAGCAAATTTGGAAAACTCGAAAGTGGCCACAGGACTGGAAAAGGTCAGTTTTCATTCCAACCCCAAATAAGGGAGGTGCCAAAGAATGTTCCAGTTACATCACAATTTGCTCATTTTGCATGCTAGAAGATTATGCTCAAAATCCTTCAAACTAGGCTTAGGCAGTACATGAACCAAGAATGTCCAGATGTACAAGCTGGGTTTAGAAAAGGCAGATGAACCAGAGATCAAACTGGCAGCATTCCTTGGATCATAGAGAAAGCAAAGGAATTTCAGAAAAACATCTACTTCTGCTTCATTGACTACATTAAAGCCTTTATGGATCACAAGAAACTTTGGAAAATGCTAAAAGAGATGGGAATGCCAGACCATCTTACTTGCCTCCTGAGAAACCTGTATGCAAGTCAAGAAGCAACATTTAGAACCATACATGGAACAACTGGTTCAAAATTGGGAAAGGAGTATACGAAGGATACATATTGTCACCCTGTTTATTTAACTTAGATGCAGAGTACATCATGAGAAATGCTGGACTGGATGAAGCACAAGCTGGAATCAAAATTACTGGGAGAAAATATTAACAACCTCAGGTGTGCAAATGATACCACTCTAATGGCAGAAAGTGAAGAGGAACTAAAGAGCCTCTTGATGAACACAAAAGAGGAGAATGAAAAAGTTGGCTTAAAATTCAACATTCAAAAAAATTAAGATCATGGCATCCAGTCCCATCACTTCATGCCAAATACATGGAGAAAAAGTGGAAACAGTGACAGATTTTACTTTCTTGGTTTCCAAAATTTCTGTAGACGGTGACTGCAACCATGAAATTAAAAGACACTTTCTCCTTTGAAGGAAAGCTATGTCAAACCTAGACTGCATACTCAAAAGCAGAGACATCAATGACAAAGGTTCATATAGTCAAAGCTATCATTTTTCCAGGGATCATGTACAGTTGTGAGAATTAGACCATAAAAAAGGTTGAGAACTGAAGAACTCATGCTTTCAAAATGTGGTATGGAGAAGACTCTTGAGAGTTCCTTGGACTGAGAAGATATCAAACCAGTCAATGCTAAAGGAAGTCAACCCTGAATATTCATTGGCAGGACTGAAGCTGAAGCTTTAATATTTTGACCACCTGATGAGAAGAGCTGACTCATTGGAAAAGACCCTGATGCTGGGAAAGATTGAGAGAAGGAGGAGAAGGGGGCAATAGAGAATGAGATGGTTAGATAGCATCACCAACTCAACGGAGGTGAGTTCGAACAAACTCTGGGAGATAGTGAAGGGTAGGAAAACTTGGTGTGCTGCAGTCCATGGGGTTGCAAAGAGTTGAAACAACTTACAACAGGAGAACAACAATATTTTTATCACACAACATTTTCAGTGAAACATAATTTTCTAATATTCTTTTTGTTCTGATATAGAAGTTATTTTTTATTAGAAAAATAAGAGAAAATAAACTTGGAGACATAAAGCCAAATTTAAATAAAAAAAAAACAGTTGTAACATTTTGATGGGTTTCCCTGGTGGCTCAGATGGTAAAGAGTGTGTGCCTGCAGTGCAGGAAACCTGGGTTCAATCCCTGGGTCAGGAAGATCCCCTGGAGAAGGAAACGGCAAACCATTCCAGTATTCTTGCCTGGAAAATCCTGTGGACAGAGGATCCTGGCAAACTACAGCCCCTGGGGTTGTAAAAAGTCAGACACAACTGAGCTACTTCACTTTCTTTCTTTCAACAGTTTGATAAATATTCTAATTGTCTAACTATCCATCTCACTTTCATTGTCTACAAACTTTTGCCTCAAAAATGTACATATAATTATAGCTAATACGTATTTAGCAGTTAAAATATAGCAGAGACTACACTATTGAGTTCAGTCTTCCATGAGCACCCACATTATTCTTAATCAATCAGTGAAGCATGGTTCAGTACTATAATTTAATAACCTTTTGAGTCATAGATTATAAACTTTGACATATTACACCATATTATCTTTTGAACAACTACTAGTTTTCTATCCTGTCAGTATATACAGATCCAGTTTCCAACTCCTTTTCTTTTAAAATTTTAATGGGACACACGTGTCCTCTTCCAGGTGGATCATGCTGCTAATTGTACTCAGTTTGGGAAGAAAATTCACCACTTTGGGCTGATCCAGGAATTACAACCCCCAATTACTTTTTGATTGACTCACCCTATTAGGATTAGAGAATAGGACCCAGAGAAATTCCAAAAAGCGACTAGATAGGTCCTTGCCTGGTACTATAATTTTTATCTAAAGCTTCATGCCATAAATGTAGACAACCCTGATGTGTACCAGAACATTCTTGGAGCTCATTAAAAATGTAGGTGTCCAAGTCCTGCAATAGGGCTATGTAGTCAGGTCCTTTGTATTTAAGGCCCAAGAATATATGTTTTAAAAAGCTTTGCAGATCAATCAGATGTATCTTATATATTAACCTCTGACTAAATGACAATTTCCCAGAACTTCAGCTCATCTCTGCTCTTTGATTTTTTCTGTAATTCTGCAACTTCCTTATCTAGTACTTTTTACAGAAGAAATATATTTTCCCATTTTAAGTTGTTCCATTTTGTGTAATCCTAATTTAAATTGGGGCTTCTGAAACCTAAGTTTCCAGTAAATGAGTCAAAATTAATTTTCTTCTTAAGAGATAGGCCATAAACCCAGCAAAATTAATTGTGAAGATTATTATTAAATTGGTCATTTACATTTCTGTACACATAGTACAATAATTTTTAAATACTCATAAAAATGTGAGATCTTAATAATCATTGCATTAAGGAATTCTCAATAGAAGAATTTAAGAAAATCAGCATTTTTTAAATAGTTAAATGTTCAATCCATATATAGTTTACCTTCCCATCTCATCCAATGTCAATCAATACTATTTTATAACTTGTAGATATCTAATTATATTTTGTTAGTCATCCCTAGATAATTTATGATTTGGGCAATATTATAAATGGAATTTTTCCAATTGTTTGTCATTAGACATACTTTCAATAACTTTGGACCCCATAATCCACATAAATTTGTATATTAACTATATCAACTAATTTGAGATACTGATGGATTTTCTAAATATTTACTTCTTCATTTTCACTATTTATGTTTTATTCTTTCTCTCTTACCCTATTTTAGTATCAATGGTATTCAGATTTGTCAGAAGTGAAAATGGTTGATATCCTTGACTTGTTCCCAACCTGAAAGGGAAAATACTAACTATCTCAGCATTAACTCTACTTTTAGCTGTACATTTCTTTAAAACTTGTTGTCATGTAATGAAAATTTTGTTTCTAAAATTTACTAAGAATTTTTAACATGAACAAGTATTGAATTTTATTAAATGCTTTATGTTCATTCCTTAAGATGATTGTATATATTGTTTCTTATTTAAATGGTTAATGTGATGACTTTGCTTTTTATGTAGTAAACCAGTCTCACATTCAGAAATTAAACTTGCTTGGTGATTATCTATAAATCTTTTCATATACCTTTTGGAATTATGAACTAGATTTGTGAACATTTTGTTTGGGTTTTTGTATTTAAGAGAGATATCTGCTTCTAATTTCCACCAAAGTTTTGGTGTTAGGGCAAGGGTGGGATGATATGGGAGAATGGCATTGAAACATGTTAATTATTATATGTGAAATCAATTGCCAGCCCAGGGTTGATGCTCGGGGCTGGTGCACCGAGATGACCCAGGGAGAGGGAATCGGGAGGGAGGAGGGAGGGGGGTTCTGGAGGGGGAGCATATGTATACCCATGGTGGTTTCATGTCAATGTATGGCAAAACCAACACAATAAAGTAAAGAAAATTTAAAAAAAATTAATTTAGATATTGAAAAAAAAAAAGAATCAAAAACTGCTTTGGGAAGTCATTCCAATTTAATTATTTTGAAGAACTTGATAAGACTGATATAGGTCCTTTCTTAGGTGTTTGGAAGAATTCCAAGTAAAACATATGAGCTTAAAAATAGATGTAAGTGCACACATGTGTGTGTGTGTAGGTTTTCAATTACAGATCCAGTTTGTTCACTAGGACCACTCATTTAGATTATCTTTTTCTTCTAATGCCAATTTTGGTGAGCTATGTATTATTATAAGTATTTGTCCATTATTTCAAAATTGTTAACTTTTTTTATATACATTAGTCATAATATCCTTTTATCTGTAGGGTCTGAATTGATGGTCTATTGTTTTATTCTGGTATAGATAAGTTTTATTATCTGTTTTTCTTGATAATACTTGGTAGAGACTTATCACTTAAAATTTTCGAAGAATCAAATTCTGGATATATTTTGTATTTTATGTTTATCTCAAGGCCTTTTCACCTTACTCATTCTTTTGGTCTACTTCTTTGAGCTTTAATGGCTTTTTATTCTCTCATAAGCTTCTTAAACTGAAAGCTTCAATCAATGATTTATGACACTTCTTCCCTTTTAAAATGTCCATTTAGAGCTTAAAATTATACTTTAAAATTATATTACATGCTTTCTAGACACACTGCATACTCTACATATCCTCTACTAGAATATCACAAAGTCATTGATTATTTTTTAATTTTGAATTACCTTCGGTTTCTTTTTACTATCTGATCTGTTTTTTTTTCTTTGTTGTCAATCATTTGTTCACATTTTGATGATGTCTCATATGTTTTCAGCAGATGCCAAACATGAGAGGGTAACAGGCAAGAAGGCTAGGGGTCCCCAAACAGGAAACAGGCTACAAGGGTCAGACATTTTGTATCTCTCTCTTAAGCTTCAAGAGGAAACAAATGACAAGTGTCAGATTTTTTTTTTCCTTCTCTATACAAAATTAAAAAGAGGTTTCTCTTAAAATTCCGTGTTGCCATGACAACACCTGGTTCCACCTGAACTTAACTTTTCTCAGACCTTGAGCTAACCAATGCATTTTTTCTTATGGAAATGTTTTTTTAATGCTGGTTCCAAATAGGAAAAGGAAAACATTAAGGCTGTATATTGTCTCCCTATTTATTTAACTTCTATGCAGAGTACATCATGAAAAACATTTGGCTGGAGGAAGCACAAGATGGAATAAAGATTGCCAGGAGAAATATAAATTACCTCAGATATGCAGATGACACCACCCTCATGGCAGATAATGAAGAAGAACTAAAAAGCCCCTTGATGAAAGTGAAAGAGGAGAGTGGAAAAAGTTGGCTTAAAGCTCAACATTCAGAAAACTAAGACCATGGCATCCGGTCCCATCACTTCATGGCAAATATATGGGGAAACAGTGGCAGACTTTATCTTTCTGGCTTCAAAATCACTGCAGATGGTGATTGCAGACACGAAATTAAAAAACACTTACTCCTTGAAAGGAAGTTTATGACCAACTTAGACAACATATTAAAAAGCAGAGACATCACTTTGCCTACAAAGGTCCGTAGAGTCAAAGCTATGGTTTTTCCTGTAGTGATGTATGGATGTGAGAGTTGGACTATAAAGAAAGCTGAGTGCCGAAGAATTGATGCTTTTGAACTATAATGTTAGAGAAGACTCTTGAGACTCCCTTGGACTGCAAGGAGATCCTCCTTAGGATGGACTGGGTGTTCAGTCCATCAGGAGATGGACTGGATGTTCAGTCCTGGGTGTTCATTGGAAGGACTGATGTTGAAGCTGAAACTCCAATACTTTGGCCACCTGATGTGAAGAGCTGACTCATTGGAAAAGACCTGATGCTGGGAAAGATTGAGGGCAGGAGGAGAAGGGACAACAGAGGATGCGATGGTTGGATGGCATCACCAACTCAATGGACATGGGTTTGGATGGACTCTGGGTGTTGGTGATGGACAGGGAGGCCTGGTGTGCTTTCTTCATGGGGTCACAAGGAGTCAGACATGACTGAGCGACTGAATTGAAGCTATGTAAATGAATTATGTATTTACCCTAGACTCTGTTTTTCTTCAGGAGAAGGCAATGGCAATCTACTCCAGTATTCTTCCCTGAAGAATCCTGCGGACAGAGAAGCCTGGTGGGCTGCTGTCCCTGGGGTCACAAGGAGTCAGTCACAACTGAAGTGACTTAGCATGCATGCATGCATTGGGGAAGGAAATGGAAATCCGCTCCAGTATTCTTTCCTGGAGAATCCCAGGGACAGGCGAGCCTGGTAGGCTTCTTTCTATGAGGTCATGCAGAGTCGGATATGACTGAAGCAACTTAGCAGCATCAGCAGCTCTCTTTCTTCAAGTTGGTTCCACTTAAGACTCAGAACAACAAGAGCTTAGCAAACCAGTACGTTTTACTCATATGTTGTTCTCCTAATCTATGTCAATGAACCTATATATTTGCTTGGAAACCTGCATTTCTTCAAGATTCATGTCCATCATTTTATGGCCTGGGATGACTTATCTTGTGCCAATGTCATGTCAAAATGCATGTTGTGGATGAGGAGCCTGGTGCCATTCTGAGTTTTGAGACATCTCTCTCTAATTAACAGCTTGCTGATAGATATATAACATGCTGCTAAAGGCTAGCAGGGGGACACTCTTTCTGCCCCCTTCTGATGTCTATGTCAGAAGCTTTGTCTATCTCTTTTATGTGTTAATAAAACTTATTACACAAAAGCTTTGAATGATCAAGCCTCATCACTGGCTCCAGATTGAATTCCTCTTCTCCGGAGGCCAAGAACTGCTGTGTCTTTCATGGCTCAGCAACAATCTTTCAAACATCAGTATTAAAAGCTGTAGAGGTTCTAGTTGATGTTATTTTGGGCATATAGAATGCCAGTCAATCACTTTCATTCTGTCCAGGCTATATTTGAGACTTAGTTAAGACTCTGTGTGTTTCAATTTTGCATTTGTGTTATAGCCACTTTAGTTATCTATTGATATTATCTATTTACTTATTTATTATCTATTACTATTTAATATTACTTCAAAACATACTGGTTTCAACAATATTTATTATCTCACAGTTCTTATAGATAAGAAATCTGAAAAATGACTTAGCTATACCATCTGCTTCAGAGGCTTTCACAGATAGAAATGAAGATAACATAAAAGCAATTCTCCTCCTAAATTTTAACTGGCAAAGGGTCCATTCCTGTGCTTTGTTGTCATTGTTTAGTTGCTTACTGACTCTTTTGCAGCCCCATGGATTGTAGCCTGCCAGGCTCCTCTGCCTTTGGGATTTCCAGGCTAAGAATACTGAAGTAGGTTGACATTTCCTTCTCCAAGGGATCTTCCCAACCCAGGAATTAGACCCACCTCTCCTGCTTGGCAGTGGACCCTTTACCACTGAGCCTGATTACTCATGTGATTATTGGCAGATTTCAATTTCTCAAGGGCTCTTGTTTGAGGGCTTCAATTCTTCATTGACTGCTGCCTGGAGGCCATGCTCAGTTCTTTGCTACATGCGCATTGCCATGGGAAATTAATATAATACAAATATCATAATATGAAATTAATATAATACAAATATCATAATATGAAATTCCAAGCTTTGTCTTGTGGAATGACTGTCACTCCTAAATTGTCCTACCATCACCTCAAATGAAAGGCTGAGGTATTTTCTGAAGTACTTCTGCCATGATGAGGCTTGAAATCCACTTTGCCTTTCTTCAGGATTACACAGTTGCTGAAATCTCTTAGCTTTTCAGCTTTCCAATTAGTCTTTGCTGCTTTGTTTCATAAAGTACACGTTCTATGAATTCCTGAAAAATATATTTTCTTTGGATTTTTGTCTTGCATATTTTAGCACTATGAAGACCCTAAGCATTCTGCACTCGAACCTTCTTAACACAGCATGTTTTCTGAGTGGGTACAGTTTTCCAGAATCAAATTTTGATAATGCATTTTGGGAAAAATCTGAATTTGAGCTCATCCTATATATTTCTTTCCTTTTAGGGATCATGGTCCCTCAGACCTCCTGCCTGTTTGGATTGCTGTCTTAATACCTTATTAAGAGTTGCTTTATATTTGTGTTGAGTAATTTTTTTTCCCACCTGGAGGGTTCATCAGATACAGTGTATATTATTTAAGTCATTTATCCTTAGTAACTCCTACTAGGTTTATAAGTAATACAAGATTTTTAAAATAAAGTTTTATATTTTAATATATTTATTTTTTTATTAGTTTTGCCATACAATGACATGATATCACCATGGGTTTACATATGCTCCCCCTCCAGAACTCCCCTCCCTCCTCCCTCCCTCCTTCCCCCCCCCCCCGGGAAATCTCGATGAACCAGCCCCAAGCATCAATCCTGGGCTGGCGATTGATTAGACATATGATAATTAACATGTTTCAATGCCATTCTCCCATATCATCCCACCCTTACCCTCATCCACAGAGTCCACGAGTCTATTCTATACATCTGCGTTCCTTTTGCTGTCTCGCATGCTGGGTTCTCGTTACCATCTTTCTAAATTCCATATATATGCGTTAATATAGTGTATTGTTGTTTTTCCTTCTGGCTTACTTCACTCTGGATAATGGGCTCCAGTTCCGTCCACCTGAGTAGAACTGATTCAAATGAATTTTTTTTTAATGCTGAGTAATATATTTAATGGCACTTTTGCTTTTTGAATAAGAGTTTCCATTTTTAAATTTTACACTGAGCCCCACAAATTATATAACTATCCCTGATTCCTAAATAACTATTACAATATACCCTGAAACAAATGCATTAATTTAAGTGATATTTTTCAGTTTAGCATTTTACCTGATATGGAAGAGACTTGATAGTAAGTGAGCGAGTGAAAGTTGCTCAGTTGTGTCTGACTCTTTGCAACCCCATTGACTATAGCCCACTAGGCTCCTCTGTCCATGGGATTCTCCACACAAGAATACTGGAATGGGTAGCCATTCCCTTCTCCAGGGGATCTTCCTGATTCATGGATTGAACTAAGGTCTCCTGCATCACAGGAGGAATCTTTATCATCTGAGCTACAGGGAAGCCCAGAGACTTGACAGCTCTTCTCTAAAACCAGTTTCTCTTCTTTATGTGCAAAAAGTTAGTTCCCATTCCATGCGTTCCCTTGCCATTAGGTATAAGTATGTGACTAAATTCTAGTCAACGTAAGTGAAAACATCATGCCCCACTTCTAGCCCTAGCCCATAAAAGCCTGCTCTATTGTACTCTTCTTGCTCTTTTATCAATATGGAAGAGAATAGAGACCTTGGAAGCCATGGTGAGAAGTACAAAATACAGGAGAAAATAATCACCCACTTTTCTTGACCATTAGAAAGAAAGCTGTCTCCTAGTAAGGAACATTGTTTGGAACCTTTCACATAGAAAACAATTATACTTTTTGATACAATATTTACTTGTCTGTGTCTACTTTGATTCCTAGCATTGCCATTAGTAGTGTGGTTTGTCAAACCAAGTTCCTTGGTAACCAAATACAAAGACCATTCATTCATTTCATTTTGCAATGCATTAGTTACCTCCAAGAGACAAGTCCTTGATGTTAATATAAAATATATGTTGTAGCTAGAAAAAGATGAAGTTGGGTTTTAAAAATGAAGCTTATTGAGCATAAAAATAAAATAAAATAAATGTTGGTGGAAGGAGACTGAAAATGAAATTGACTAAGTACATCATGATCCTTTCTGTTACAACTACGGGAAGGTCATTTGAATATATGTGAGATTTTTTTTGCCCATATTTTAACATGAAATGTGCGAGTAGTTACAAAACTCTACTCTTGATAATATATTGATGACTGAGCTCTCAGAAAATCCAAAAGTCTAGAATTACCTTTAATACATATGTGAGGTGATACTATTTTGGCAGATTTTATGTTTTTCTGAAACCTAAATTATAGTTTATGTTTATCAGAAATTGAAATACGGTGACTTGAAAAGGAATGATTTTAAATGGGACTAGTAGCATATTTCATGCATCAAACCTGGGCTGGTGATTCATTTCACATATGATAATTTACATGTTTCAATGCTGTTCTCCCATATCATTCCACCCTTTCCCTCTCCCAGAGTTCAAAAGACTGTTCTATACATCTGTATCTCTTTTGCTGTCTCACATACAGGGTTATTGTTACCATCTTTCTACATTCCATATATATGCATTAGTATACTGTATTGTTGCTTTTCCTTCTGGCTTACTTCACTCTATATAATAGGCTCTAGTTTCATCCACCTCAGTAGAACTGATTCAAATGTGTTCTTTTTAATGGCTGAGTAATATTCCATTGTGTATATGTACCACAGCTTTCTTATTCATTCATCTGTTGATGGACATCTAGGTTGCTTCCATGTCCTGGCTATTGTAAACAGTGTGGCAATGAACATTGGGATACACCAGGTTTGATGCATGATACAGGGTGCTCAGGGCTGGTAAACCGGGATGACCCAGAGGGATGGAATCAGGAGGGAGGTGGGAGGGGGGTTCTCAAAGGGGAACACATGTATACCCATGGTGGATTCATGTCAGTGTATGGCAAAACCAGCACGATAATGTAAAGAAAAAAATAAATTAATTATTTTGAAAAAAAAACATATTTCAACTAATTTATCATTTATTTCTGAATTACTTCTCATTTATTTCTGAATTACTTCCCATTAAATTTTTATCAACATTTTTTACTCCATTTGAAATAAACTTCCCTTTATATGCTTTTGTGTTCTTCCTTTTACAGTATTTTCTCACCTCACAAATTGTCTAATGATATTTTATCTGTAGCTCTGAACTGCCTCCAAAATCATTGAAAGTGATTTCTTGAGAGTAAAATTAATAGTTTTGCTTGTGTTTCACCAATTCTTGAGAGAATAGGAATGACACCTGCTTTAAATTTCCAAAGAAAATTAACACAAATAGAAGAAATGGCAGTAAGTTTGTCTTTTGTTTTTTTTAAATCCTCTAAACTCAATCTGTCTGGGGGAAATAGCATATAATCTATCCTGATGTTCCTATAAAATATTGGAATAGAATAATGCACTGCAAATAGGCAGTGTATTATTATACTGTACACTATGGCATTTTGTGATTAATATAATAGTAAAACACACAGTCATAGCTTTCAATAGAACTCAAGTCAGTCTTAGAGGCAGAGCAGCTAATTAGGAAAAAGATGTAAAAGACAAATTCAAAAATAAAGGGAAGTGGAATTCATGAATGTCTCAATTTTAACCAAAATCATTTTCAGGAGAAATTATAGCAACTTTCAAATATTTGGGAGACTGTGTTGTAGAAAAGATAAGTACACTCATTCTATGCAGTCTCAAATGGAAGAGTTGGCATCTTTATGGTAGAATAATAGGGTAGTAGATTTCAACTTAATGAAATAGACCCAGGCATCACAGCCTGAGCAGGGTATCTTGGACAAAAATAAGTCTATTTGAACAGAAATGTTACAGGTATTGGGTAGAGTAGGCTGACTGGTTTATGTTTGTTTATGCTACATGCCCCAAAAGATATGTCCAAATCCTAATCTCTGAAACCTACGAAAGTTATCTTATTGGGAGAAAAAATCTTTGCAAATGTAATAAATATACAGGTCAGAGTTTCCAGACAGACCGTAAATTTGATGAGGAAGGACCTTATAAGAGACACATAGAAGAGAAGGCAAGCTCTGAAGAGAAGGCGATGTGGAGATGAACGAGCGATCAGAGCGCTCCAGATGCGCACCAGGGGAGCCAGCAACCACTGACACCTAGAAGCAGGGAGAGAACTGCAGCTAAGGCTGCTATAGGAAGTGACTGTTGACACGTTGGTTTTGACTTGTGGCCAGCAGAACTATGAGAAAATAAAGTTTTGCTATTTTAAGCCATTAAGTTCATGGTAATTTGTTGTGGAAACCACAGTAAACATGCAGCTGCTGATTAATAATCTAGAATATAAAAGGACTGCAAGTAACAATAAGAAGATTATAATATGATATTTATATTCTTCCTCCAAAACTGTCCTATCATCTTTTTGACATTTTCAGAAGTTTGTGCAGCAATCTAGAAGCATTGATGCTAATTCCAGTAGCTTCCAAAAGAGGAAATTTAGGATGATTGCTCTGTTTTAGGTGATTTGAATTTAAAATACATTCCACTACAACATTTTCCCCGTGGAAATTATGGTTAAATAAATCAAAATTTCAGAAAATTATAGACAAAATATTACAAAAATATCTAACACATTACTTAGTACACAAACGTATAGTGTACTTTCTTTCATTCCATTCTCTGCTCTTTTATATTGTTTTTATTTTCCATGTAGTAAACAAGCATATGCATCCTGTATAAATCACAAATAAATTTAATCTTCTATAGAAAAAGTAGTTAGAAAAAATAAAAGCAAAAGCAAAAATGGCTACATTTTTAGCTTTGCTATTTTCTCTTCCTAACACAAAATATAAAAGAACCTTGCAGAACTATTTTTCTCCCTTTTAATTTAAAAAAGTGTGTAGTTTCAAGAGGTTTTTTGTTGTTGTGGTTTAAAGTGATCTAATCCTTCAGTTTGTTTGCCCCAGTGCCTAAGAGGCACAAAGAAGACACCTAGGCTTTTGTACCCAGGCTTAGCTAGCTAAATACCTGCATAATATACCCTTGGGTGAATGATTCCAGTAAAAGAACAATTAAACTCTGTGCTTGAGTTTTCTTCCTGGACATCAATGCAGTCGATCCGGAAAATACTAGGATTTTATTTTCCTTTAAATATTACTTGGAATGTTTTCATGGAAGCAGTGCAGATAAATTATTGTACAGTATTTCAGAATCATTTGCATGAATGGAGGCAATATTCTTCAAATGTTTGATTTAAGCTTTAGTGGTCTTTCTGAAAATGCCACTTGTAATTGCTAGTGAAGGGAAATGTTAGTATGAAACAGTCCAAGCCTATAATCCAAAAACTTTTTCAAATTATTTTTGAAAAGGTTAGCAATGTTTTTATCTGCAGTGCTTCCTGATTAAACACATTTTTGGTTTGATAAGTTGGCCTTATCTATAGACATGTGGAAAAAGGAAAAGTCTGGTAAAATGATGTATACAAGGATCACCGAGTTGACCTTACAAGTTAGAAACCACCAAAATATTCTATAGATAACTGAAGTTGTGATTTGTTTGTTGTTGCTGTTGTTTTGCTGGATCACACCATTAAAAAGAGTGCCACAGTTTATCACTGATATGTGTGCCTTCTTTCATGTGTGTGTGTTTATACACATCTGTAGGTAAAAAAACAATTTCGTGATAAGTCACACAGGAAACAACACTGACAGGAAAAATTTATTGCAAACCGCTTCTCCCTAAACTTCACATTGAACTTTGTCTGAACATCTGACTCATAAATGAATACTTTGTTGTCTTTAAAGACTTCGAGAATGGCTGAGGCAGGATGCCACTAGCACATACACACAAATTGTACTGAAGTGTACAGAAATTCAAATGATAATGAGAGGATAAATAAAAGTCAGTCTGGATAATTATAACATAAAATGCCCCTGACCTTCAGAGACAGAAGGTCTAAGCACCCTTAGATGTTTGCTAACTTAGGTTCTGAGCTACACGACAGGAGATACAATGCAATCATGGCTGTAATTGCTAAGTCACTCTATCCCTTCTACATTACTCCACACTCTCTTCCCACAAATTCATCTTTCCACTATGACATTAATCAATCGGTATCACTATGGTCACTGGATCCCCCAGTTCATCACGAATAAATTCTCCTTCAGCCTCAAACTCCACACAGGTGATTTTTTACATCCTGTGTAAAGGTATGTGTAAGGTATTTTTTAATACCTTGTTTCCTAAAAAGTATTTTTCTTGCAGCCGTCTTTTATGGTGGCTGTTCCTTTCCTACATCTATATGAGCCATGAGCAGTGCCAGTACCTTCCTTTTAGATGATAGAACACCCCTTCTTCTGTACTGAAATGATACCCTGCCTACTAGACCAGCAATTTATTCCTGGTTTTAACTCCTTATTTGCTTCACATTCTTCTTGAACGTGGTTCAAGTCTGGTTGTTTTGACCTGCTATCACTGGAACCTCCAAGAGCCCTCCATTTTTGCATTTTTTTTGTCAACCCTACTTGACTTATTGACACAACCAACCTTATCTAATATGCTCAAAAAACTGAGAAATTCTCAATAGGATACAAACAGATTGTGCTTCTGAGTCCTTAACACTTTCATTTAATTATTTATTTTAGTAGTTCCCTCTTCTTAAACAAGAGATCTACAACTTAAGCATGTTTCTCTGGACTTACCCAAGTTTACCTCTCTTTACCACTAAGAGCAATTACCTTCTAAATTACAAATCCAGTGGAAATCTTTCCATACTTATTTCCATTGGAGTTCTCTAAATACTATATATTGGTGAATTATATACATATAGTTCTTGTCTTTGAAGTCTTCATCAAGTTTTCCTTATCAATCTTCTTCATTAGCTCACTCTTTGATTTGATTCCTTTAGAACATCTATCCTCAGATATTTGTTCTCTTCTACATTCTGCCTATAGGTGACTTCATTCACAATATGATGATAGTTCTTTCTCTTAACTCCTGTCCTGACCTTGCTTCTGGTTTCCAGACATATTTAATGAGTTGAAACATCTGTTCCATGGAATTTCCAGAAGCACTTGAAAATAAGTTTTTTCTTATAACTCCTGCCATACTTACTTACTGAAATGAATTATATCAATAGAATCCAGTCAGAAAAACAAAGCCCAAACCAGAAATTTCATGTATTAGTAGGAGGTTTGTTATGGAGAACAATCAGGAAATCATTAGATAAGCCATGAGGGCAAACAATGAGATACTGTGACTGAGACAACCGACTTTAGCAAGAGAAGGAAACATTACCATCTCTGAGTTTACCAGAGCCCAGGAAACTGAGCCACTGGTGGGAATTGTTAAAACAGAAGAAGGGCTGCATGGGAACTAAAAGCACAGAGGAAACAGAGCCTTTTTTTCCAGGAAAATAGACAGAAATGTTTTTTTTTTTTTTTAAATGGGAAAGATGTCCTCTGGTGTCTTTTTTCTCTCCAGCCTCCAATCTCTCCCTGTGACATTCCCCAGAACCAGTGAGTAAGGGAACTTGGTATAGGATATAATGGTTAACCTCTAGCTACTCAGAACAGAGCAGAGGAAAGTCAAGAAATCAATTTGAGAATAATCGAGCAAATGACCTGCAACCCACAAATGATAAATAACTCAGGGCCTTTCTGCAAACTGTTTTAGTTTTGGAGTGTCTTTGCCCAACCTTGTGACTGCTTCTATGCACTCTTCTCCGATACCACCAGAGAGACACTCTTCTGCCTGCTGTATATTTTCCTTGTTCTATCTTTAACAGTCTCCTAAAACATGTTTTCTCAGTGTATCTGTTTTTGTCTACTGAATGCTTGCTGTTTATTAATACTAGTTTGGCATTTAATAATTCTAGTAAAATCAGGAAATTTATCGAGCTTTGAAATATTTTGTTTCAAAATCACTGCACTTAAGTCTAAGATAAGCAAGTACAATTTTATGGACTGATGCTTTTGAACTGTGGTGCTGGAGAAGACTCTTGAGAATCCCTTGGACTTCAAGGAGATCCAACCAGTCTAAAGGACTGGAGATCCATCCTGAGTGTTCACTGGAAGGACTGATGTTGAAGCTGAAACTCCAATACTTTGGTCACCTCATGTGAAGAGTTGACTCACTGGAAAGGACTCTAATGCTGGGAAGGATTGGGGGCAGGAGGAGAAGTAGATGACAGAAGATGAGATGGCTGGATGGCGTCACTGACTCGATGGACATGGGTTTGGGTGGACTCCAGGAGTTGGTGATGGACAGGGAGGCCTGGCGTGCTGCGGTTCATGGGGTCGCAAAGAGTCGGACATGACTGAGTGACTGAACTGAACTATATGGCTCCTGCTAGCCATATAGAGAATCTTGCTTTTTCTGTAATGCAAAAAGTGTCCACTTTTTAATCTTTCTTTTTTCAAGGATAACTAAAAGTAAACTTAATATTCTCTGATCTATTCCTGATATTATATCTTAGTGAGTGAGTGAAGTGAGTGAGGTCACTCAGTTGTGACCGGCTCTTTGTGACCCCATGGACCGTAGCCTACCAAGTTCCTCTGTCCATGGGATTTTCCAGGCAAGAATACTGGAGTGGGTTGCCATTTCCTTCTCCAAGGGATCTTCCTGACTCAGGGATCAAACCTGGGTGTCCTGCATCATAGACATATGCTTTACCATCTGAGCCACCAGGGAAGTCAGGAATATATTTAATTCATAGTTAAGGAGGCAATGTAGAATACTAGGAAGCAGACTGACTCAAAAGCCGGACTTGGTAGGTTTAAATTCTGACTCTGTCACTAGTAGCAAATTACCTTAGTCAAGCTATTTAACCTCAGTGTACCACAGTTCCCATATTTGAAAGCAGAATGAATAATGATCTATTTTACAAGGTTACGATAAGGTTTAGCAGAGCCAAGACAGGCAGAAGTCTTTGAAAAGCACCTGTACTTTTGCACTATGTAAGTTATATTTCATTTCATATTAGTAATAACATTATTTTGGTCTGTAGGAAGATAAATTCAGATGGATTATTTTTACCATAAGCAAAAAAGTGGTCTTATAAAAACCTCATACTAAATGTCTGTAATACAACAAGATCTTAAACATATAATAGCTAAATAACATGAATACATGTACACATATATATGTATACATGTATCTAAAATACAGTTAACTACAAATTTAAAATAAGAGGAAACATATTGTGTATTATATAATTAATTGACATGAATATGAAACATGGACTATTTACTTTTAAAATCCAGTTGGAATAAAAGGCCTACTAGAACCTACTGTAAAATTAAAAACACAAGCAGAATTGAAGAGTTAATTTGAATATAGCTACTCTATTTTACAAAGAAAAAAATAATTTGATATTAAAATGTAATTCAGGGGCGAAACTAAGATGGCGGAGGAATAGGACGGGGAGAACACTCTCTCCCCAATAAATATACCAAAAGAACTTTTAAAGGCCGAGCAAACTCCAAAAAACAGGAACTGAATGCTGGCAGAGGACATCGGGCATCTGGAGAGGCGACCCAGTGCCGACGTGAGGAGGTAGGACA
The DNA here is from genome assembly GCA_007570785.1 of Antilocapra americana. Lineage (NCBI taxonomy): Eukaryota > Metazoa > Chordata > Mammalia > Artiodactyla > Antilocapridae > Antilocapra > Antilocapra americana. The sequence continues at coordinate 9,563,850 of ML662441.1, forward strand.
AAAGAAAGAAAAGAAAAAAAGTAGAGGGAGAGACAAAGAGCTGGGGACGGGTTCCGTCCCGGAAGGGGAGTCTGGAATAAAGAGGAAAAAAAAAAAAGAGGAGAAAGGTTTCTGAATACCAGGGAGCATTCTCTCTGGCAGATCTGCGGTGGATCTTGGAGAGCAATATAGCTGAGAGCAGAAGCAGATTAATAGCTAAGCCCTGCAAGGTTCGTCTCTGGCTACAAGGAACAGCCGAGCGGCAGCACAGCCGAAGCAGACTGCTCCTGCTCAGGGAGGGGCGGGCCGCGGGCTCAGGGAACGGAGCAGCCTGAGGGACCTAACCTTCCAGGAAAAGCTCCCTCTCCCCCCCAGGTC